>PVJI01018321.1:0-33632 GCA_004026765.1 Micronycteris hirsuta | reverse complement strand
CCTCACACGGCCCCAGTGAGGCAGGAACTCCTGCTGCGCCCATTTTACGGACAAGCAAGGCGAGGCCTGTGAACGCTGAGCAAGACACCTGAGACGGTCTCCTAGTAGGTAGCTAACTGGGCTAAAATTGAAAAAACCAAAACCAAAACCAAAACCAAAACCAATCCCCACAGGAGCCTAGCAACCATTTCTGCTTAGGATCCTCACTGGGAAAGTGCACTGGGGAGAAGCCCGCACAGAGGAGAAGCCAGCCCTGGGTTCCTACCCGGTGAGCGGCCCTCGTAGAGGAACGGACAGTTTCAGCCAATGGGAATGAAGTTTTCCTGTCCAATCAGTCAAGGAGTCTCCATTCTGGCCAATCAGGACACTGCCTTTTTGGACCAATCAGGCTTCAAGGATTGGAGTCGGCTGAGGCCTGAGCGCTCCGGCTGAGCGGAGACACATCCTTGAACTGGCTGGAGCGGCTGACTCGGGGAGACGGTCGCCGTGTTTGAGCTGTTGCTGCCCTGACAAGGTTTCCTTTCCACACCGCGCGCGTCGGGCGTTCCTGCTGGCGTCGCACTGGGGCCCAGGACCAGCACCCTCTGCCGACAGGCCTGCAGAGGGTAACCGCCGATCCAAGCCACTCGGCCGGCAAGCAGCAGAGCCAGGCCCCGACCTTGAGAAGCCCGCACTCGGCCTTTTTTTTTTTTTTAAAGATTTTACTTATTTTTAGAGAGAAGGAAGGGAGAAAGAGCAATGTATGGTTGCCTCTCACATGGCCCTCACTGGGGACCTGGCCTGCAACCCAGTCATGTGCCCGGACTGGGAATCGAACCTGGACCTTTTGGTTCCCAGCCTGTGCTCAATCCACTGAGCTACACCAACCGGGCTCGGCCTCTTTTTCAGGAAACGCCCCGACAAAACGACCGGCAGGGCTGGACCGCCGGCTCTGCGTGTTACTCCATGTTCAAGGCTGCTTGGCCCCGCGGCCCTGCAGAGTCTGGGGCAGTGGTCTCGGGAGGCGCCGGCGCCACCCTCACTTATCTGGGGGGGCGGGGGGCGAGAAGAGAACTCACCGCCCCACGGCTTTATTCAACCTCCCAAGCCCGGCAGGAGGTGCATCAAGCCTGTCACTCCCTGGGTTCGAGCGTTTCAGTGACGGGGCGAAGCCCTTGGGGCAGAGGCACCGCCAAGGAGCTTCCGGGCGGAAGGAGCGTCGGGCTGAACACGCAGCGGGAGCAGCGCGGTGCCCAGCGACGTCCGGATCGCCCCGCCCCCGTAATCTCGCCTTTCTGTTTTTGCCCTGACTGCGACGGGGCGGCAGGCGGAGACGTGGGGCACCACCCGAGGGGCGGGCCGTCCGGGAGCAGGGCCGGGAGGGTGGGGGTGGCCTCTGGTCGTGGACGGGCTCCTTTGGGAGTCCGCCGCCCTGGTGCGGAGTGGTGATCAGACAGACCTGCTGTGCTTCGCACAGGCTCGGGCAGCTCTCGGCGCTTGGTGACGGCAGCCACCACATTAAGACGGAATGTCCAGCCCTAGAGCGACCAGGATTTGGGGGCTCTGGGGGCAGGGAAGCAACAAAGGAAAGGCGGTAACGGGAGGGTCAGGCAGAACCTCGTGATTCCACGTATAGACGACATGGCCACGCGGGCCTCCGTGGAGGGGCAGGAGGTGGGTAGTTGCCTAGGGCCATGGCGGGGTAGAGGGTTGGGGGTGATCGTTAAGGAGTGCCACGCTTCTGTTTGGGTAAGAAAATGTTCTAGAATTGGTTCTGCTGCCGATTGCTGAGCTCTGAACTCCTAAAAGCCATTGGACTGCACAGGGTCAGTGGTGGGTTGTGTGGTGTGCGACTGACATGACTCAGGGATTAAGCTGTGAGGGGAAAGCAGCGGCCCCACACATAAAGGGGACGGAGGGGGCAACAGAGGCAGCAACGCCAGAATGCAAGGTTTGTGGGAGACACAACACCGAAGCCGGCGCGTTTCCAGGCACCAGGACCGACATGCGGCTGCTGGGTGGAGCCCTGCTCCAGCGAGGGACAGTCTGGCATGGTGGCCACACCGCGGACATTCAGGGAGTGCTCACTCACGGAGAGCGTGGAGGGCAGAGGGCATCCCAACACAAGGAGGCCCACCTCCTGGTCATAGTCACTTAAGAGATGCTCAGTGGCTTTTCCCCCTCACTCCCTCACACCGCTGTGACAGTCCCATAGACCAGGCAGGTTATATGTAAACAGCAAACATTTGTTTCCCCAAGTCCTGGACGCTGGGCAGTCCCAGGCCAATGCTGAGCAGATGCGATGTCTGGTGAGCGCCTGGTGCCTTGGTGACCACTTCGCTGTGTCCTCAAATGGCAGCAGGAGGAGGGAGCTCTCCAGAGTCTCATAAAGGCACTAACCCCTCACCTCGGGGGTTAGGATTTCAACTTAAGGACTTTGAGGGGACACAGGCGTTCCATCTGGGGCACCCCCCCCCCCGGAGGTCTTTTGTGGCTTTTGGGCTAGGTCAGGACTAGACGCTGGCTGGGGCCTCAGACTCAGTGGTCCTGCTGCTCCCTGGCTCATTCTCACTGCAAGGTAGGACTCTTCAATGAGCTTCTTGACCTGTGGGAACATGCAACTCAAAAATAACAACCAGGCAGTTTTTCCAGAGTTAAATGTGTTTATCCTTTTATTGATCATCTCTTTCACACACACATGTGCAGCCAAGATGTGTGCTTTCCCATCATGTTTCACAATCCTCTCCTCCCCTCCCTGCCCCCCTCCCCAACACTCAAAGCTTCAGGTAAGTGCTCAGGTACAGGCAGCAGCGCACCCTCAGCTGCAGGGGCAGATGGCATCCCAGGGTGCTCTCCCAGGAACAACCTCATGCATTGGCCCTTAGCATCTATCCTCAAATGTTGCCTTTGAACCTCATATCTGTAGTAAGATTAGCATGGCACACTCCCTCCCCCGCAAAGGGCCTGCCCAGAGCCTCAGTGCCCTCCCACTGCCCCATGTGGACCCTCCATAGCTCACTCAGTTCGCTTTGCTGCTGGACCCAGTGGGGGCCGCGGGTGGGGGGAAGGGGTTCAGGGGTTCAGGCCCTTCTCCCCGATGAATGCTATTCACTTTCACATCACAGTTGTCTCTCCTGTCTCCAGAATGACCTGAGGTGGCTCCCAGCTATGCTTGGCCCTCAGCCGCTGCCTTTGCAGGGCACCAAGTCATCACATCTGAGGAGCGCCAGGCCTTTGGGCTGATGGCCCAGCACCCAGCTTGGGCTGCAGCTGACTCTTCACTATGGCTCCCCAGGCTCAGTGCACAGCCTGCAGGGGCCCGGCCCCTCGCTCCCCAGCACCGGTGCCTCCTCCAAGCACAAGCTCCCTGCTGGCCCAGGGAAGTAGCCTCTTCTTCAGCTCGCACATCACCCACTCCAGGACTGTGCCCTGGGCCAGGGGCCCCTTCTGTGTGTTTTCCTGGCCCCAGGCAGGCCTCGGTTGGGCCTTCACAGCTTGCAACCATCCTCTATTTGCAAACCTGCTCCTTAGCGGCCAAGACCAATGACAGGTGTAATTTATCTCTCTATCTCAGACGCCTGGCGTGTAGCAGGCACAAAATCAACAGTGAACAAATGTGTGAACGATGGAGACTCCAGACCACTGCCGCCAGCTCCTGGGAATGGGCTGCAGACTTTTGTGAGAATGGAAGGTGACCAGATGGTCCCAGAAAGAAAAATGATGAAGATTGTCTAGGCATCAAAATCAGGATGTCTGCATTTCAAAGGTACCGTTTCACACAGGAATATATACACATATACACACACAGAAACATGTGCACACCCAGGCACACACACTCCCTCTCACGCTCTGGGTCTACAGGCCTTATGTGACCCGGCCCTCAGGCTCCATACTGTCCCAGCCTGAGTCCTTCTGAAGCTCCTGGAAGAAGAGCCGTCTCTGGAGACTCCGCAGGCTCTCCAGCGCTTCTGGGGACAGTTGCTTGGCTGACTGTCCCAGGTCCTGCCTGGCTTCCTCTTCCTCCACTTCCACGAGCCCGTCTGGGGGTTGCGGGGAGCTTCGGGAGATGTAGCCCTGGTCAGATTGCACTGACTCCCGCTGCCCCTCCCCATAGGGCGTGTGTAGCTCTTGGAGGGCCAGCGCCGGCTGCCGCCAGCCCTCTGGGGCCTGATGGCTCAGGCTCTGCTGGAAGAGCGAGAGCATCAAGCCTTCGAGCTGCTCCCTTATGGCCTCAGGGAGGTCGTCCGACGACGCCCTCGGGGTGCTGCAGAGAGGGGCGTCCTCCAGGTCCACCGGGAGGAAGAGGACACTGTTCCGCCGGGGGCCAGAGCCCTCCAGCAGTGGGCAGGCCTCGTTCCCCTCCACAACAGCCACCTGACTGGCCGCAACACTCCTGGGCACAGCAGGAGAGACAGGCTCCAGAGCCTGAGCGGGTGGGGCCGCCTCCAGGGCCAGCACTGTGGTCTGCAGGCTCTGGGCCACCAGCTGCCCCTGGGGCTGATGCCGGGGGTGCAGCCGGGCCACTTGCCCACCGTCCTCAGTCAGGAGCAGTTCCATCGCCATGCCATCCTTGGCAGTGGGTTCCCGTACCAGCGGCATCTGCTTTGCGATCCCACTTCCTGGAGGCAGCAGTGGTTCTTCGAACACCTCTTCATCCGGGGACTGGAGGTCCTGGTCAGCCGCCGAGCAGAGGTTCTGGCGCTTGAACCAGTCGGGGCATTGCACCTGACAATCGCGGAACCGGTCCACGGCCTGCCGAAGCTGCCGGCCGCTGGGGCTCTGCAGGTAGTTGTCCCCAGTGAGCTCCCCCACGCGGTGCATCCGGCCTGGCTCAAACATCTCCAGGTCCTGGATCCGGAAGTACACTTCCTCAAACTTGTCCATGAGCGGGTACCTGGGTGTGATGTGGAAGAGATCGGGGACATCGTCCTCGCTGCTGATGTCACTGAAGTAGCAGATGATGTAGCTGCCAAAGCAGGCCGGCTTCTCGAAGTCTGGCAGGATCATGTTCATGGCTGCAGTGAAGAGGTCCCCGGCGAGCCTCTGGTGGTCACAGCGGAGCTGGACGGCGGGCTCCTCCCAGCCGAGGATGGCCTGCCACTTGGCCCGAGTGCCTTGGGAGCACAGGATGATGATCTTGGAGTTGCTGTCCACCATTTCTTGCTTCTGGCGGCCCACCCAGGTCATGACCCCCATCTCCGCGATGGCCTGCTCCTCCAGCAGATCGAGGGCCACTTCAGTGCCACAGACGGTGAGCAGGAACTGGGCGAACTTCAGGACCACGTCCACGTAGAGGGGGTGGTCAGCCGAGTAGACGATCCAGACTTTCCTGGGCTTCAAGGGAGGTGGCGTCAGGCCATCGATGGGCACAGCACCTGAGGGAAAAGGCAAGCCCAGTCCCCGGGTTCAAGTGTGTGCATGCTGACTCTCCCACCACAGGCCCGCGGGCGGACCAGACCAGGCCGAGCCGGCTCTGGCCAGCAATGTGGCTGAGCCCCAGGGTGAGCCAGGTGTTGCCATCTGACCCATCCTGGTTGCATGGAAAGAATCAGCCTGGGCCTCCTCTGTCCCTCACGCTTCTCTCTGGCCTTCAGCCTGCACTTTATTAAAAAGGAGAGAAGGGTGCAGAGGCCGGCCCACGGGACAGGAGTATTACAGGGACAACCTCTTTTCACAGCAAGTGGCGGGTGCCTGGCCTCCCTTCCCCTGTCGGAGGGATTTAAACAACATCCCCCAGCCTCACCATCTAAGGGGGTGCAGAAGGTGGGCCCCCGAAAAGTGAGGCTCCTGAAGGGACGGAGTCATACCCACCCAGGTATATCAGGAGACCCCTCTAGCCCACCTTTCCAAACCGCCCCTCACCCAGCGTGCCCACACCAGGAAACACTGACCTGGGTCCCTGGTGCCCGGTTTCTCGCGATGAGACCCTGAAAGGAATGACACTGCACTGGCTCTTTTGGAAGAGAAACAGGGACCCCGGCCATGCCTGACGGGAGAGCTGCCCACCCCCATCCATCCTCAGGGCCCAGAGAAGGGAGGGCAGCCAGAGCAGGGGGACCAGACACTCAGCTGTGAACCCTGGTTGGCCAAGACGAGCCCTGAGACCTGGGAACAGTAATAACACCTCAAACTCAGTTTGTTCCTCTGGGAAATGGGTCAGGGGCGTTCAATGAGCTGGTGTGTGTGACGTGCCCAGCTCATCAGACACATGCAGGTGGCAGAGGGTCACAGGTGTTCTGGGCTCAGACCCAGGAGGCCCCCACCCTAACAGAGGATAAGGGTCCCTGCCCGTGCATAACCTCTCTGCAGGCACGTGAGGAAAAGCCCTTACTGAGAAATATCCAAAGAGGTGTCCCAAGAGGAAGGAGAAACTTAGGATCTCCGGGGGAACCCACCCCATCCTGTATGCCTTCTGGTAGTCTGATGGCAAGGAAGGGAAAGCAGCATATTTGAGCAATGGCTCCCCTCAGAGATACAAAGAAAGCACCACCAGGTGTGGGGAAAGCCTTCATTTCAACCCCTCCTCCTCCCCTCCCCCGACCCCTGGCCTTTCCAGGACCAGTGGTGTTCCTGTCCTTCCCATCACCCTCTGCAGCCAGCACTTCAGGGCAGGTCCCAAGTGCAACAGCAGGGAGGCGACAAGAAGCATCTGTGACACCTACAGGGGGCTCTGTGGTTCATGGAGACCTGAACTCCCTCAACCTGCTGACCATTCTCTGGAGAAGGACCCTCCCCGCAGGGCTCCCAGAGCCTGGGTCGGGGTTCTCCCCCCACCACATGGCAGTAAACACAGACCAAAGACCGAATCCCGAGAGGCCTGCCAGGTGCAAGCAGCCTCCTGCATCAATGGAGGAGGTGCCCAGGGTGGTAGGGGGCAGGGCGAGGCCAGGCCCCTGACCACAGACCCACACTCTCTCCTGCTTGGAACCTGGCTGGAGAGGGCAGCAGTGCGAAGGGAAGGCAACATCTACTTATTTCTTTGTCTTAAAAAAATCCTCCCGGCTGGTGTAGCTCAGTGGATTGAGCACGGGCCGGGAACCAGAGGGTCCCGGTTTGATTCCCAGTCGGGGCACATGCCTGGGTTGCAGGCCAGGTCCCCAGTGAGGGCCATGTGAAAGGCAACCATATATTGCTGTTTCTCCCTCTCTTTCTCCCTCCCTTCTCCTCTCTCTAAAAATAAATAAATAAAATCTTAAAAAAAAAAATGTCCGGCCCCTTACCGGACAGCCTCCAGGTCATGCAGAGAATCAGCAGGATGGCGGAGCCCACCAGCAAGATGGCGATGCCTGTGATGAACACGTACACCCACAGGGGCACGTAGTCTGTGGAAGCAGAGCAACGTGAAGCGTGGCTGGGAGGCCTGTGATGCCAGCCCCGAGGTCCCCCACCCCAAGGCCCAGCCTGCACCATGACATGCCGGCGGCCTCACCCAGCCCTGGGCAGGCCTGTTGGTTTGGCCTTGGGTGCCTGGCTCTGCACGAGACTCGGTCAGGGGCTTCCTATGTGGCCCCTGAGGAAGGTCCCCTTGGGCCCCCTGTGGCACATGCTGGGAAGGAGCGTTGCTTTACCTGCAAAATGGCCTGCAACGAGAACAAAGGGAAATGGTATTTCACTTATTTGCAGGATCCCCAAACCGTCACTGACCCCCACTGAGGGCCTGTGGATGGCTGTGGCCTAACACTGAGCCCTTTAGGTGTGAGTGACACTCAAACCACCCATGCGGAACACCTGGGGCTCTGGTCCACTGAGCGGCCTCCACCGCCCAGCTGGGAGGCTGGGCTGCATGTCAGGCCAGGGCCGTGCCTGCTGCTTCCCGCTCAGGGTGGACAGAGCCACAAGTTAGGCTGCAGGTGGCCTGTGGACAGGCTCTGCTGCCTCCCCAGGGTATGATCTTGGATAAGTCACATCTCTGAGCCTTAATTTCTTCATCTGTGAACCCAGGGGAGGGAATCTCACCATCCCAGTATAATAGTTCCCAACTTGTAAGGATTGAAAACAATGATGTGGTCCCAGTTGGTGTGGCTCAGTGAACCAAAAGGTGGCGGGTTTGATTCCCAGTCAGGGCACATGCCTGCGTTGCGGGCCAGGTCCCCAGTAGGGGGCATGCAAGAGGCAACCACACGTTGATGTTTCTCTCCCTCTTTCTTCCTCCCTTCCCCTCTCTCTAAGTGAATAAATAAAATCTTAAAAAAAACAACAACTTAAAAACGATGATGTGCTACAGCACTCTGTTCTGTGCGTGGGGTGTAACAACCCCATTCCCCAGTCACGGAGACTGTGGTCAGACAGGTGGCATCCTTTGCCTGAGGCTACATGGCTGAGACAGGGCATTCTGGAGTCCCACTGGGCGGAGTGTCTCTCTAAAGCCCTGCATCGCCTGAATAACCCCCGGTTAGACTCTGTCCCCACCCTCTGGACCAGGTCAGGGTTCAATATAAGCTGTTGACCTTTATCTATTCTCAGCCCCAGCATATCCCAGGATGATTGTGTGCCTCCTACCTGGAAGGTCCGGGGTTTCTGGGCAGGTGACATTCGCAGTCCGTCTGTCACAGTCATTCAGACAGCTGCTGAAGAAGGGCTGGATCTGAGAGCAGGGGGGCAGGGAAGACACAGGGACATTGGGGACCCAGGACTCCACTGCTGCACTCCCGACACCCGAGCACTTGACCCCGGCTGTCAGGTGGGCCCCCTCGCCTAGGGGAGGCAGGGGGCCCCAGACAACAGTGGCATGGGGTCTTTAGAGCGCCCATCAGGGGCTGTCCTCTTCCCGTCCCTTGTCCCCATGGAAGGAGTGCCTCCCGTGCACACACTCCCCATCCGCACCACACTCACCCACCTTCAGCTGGTGACGGCAGCACCAGACGGCGTTGGGCAGGAGGAATGTGAGGTTGGCCCGCTGGTGGAGGGCCCCCGGTGCAGGCTGCGGGGGAGGGGCGGGGTGAGGCTCGCAGTGGTGGCTGTTAGGGTGCCTGGATGGCCAGGACCAACGCCTTCTGGGTTTGGCGCCCACAAAACTATTTCCCTGGTGCCTGGGCCCACTGGGAACTCAGGACACAGCCAGTGACCAGCACTTCCTCTCGACTATGGGTGCGGAGGCTCGTGGTGACAGACCTGTGCCCACCCGAGGCCCCTTTTTCTGTGTTCATTGTGCCCTGGCTTCACCTGATTGCCTCATCTTCAGTTACCCTTCCTCTGCATTTCAACACTTTAAACGTCTTCACATCCTTTTTTAAATAAGCTGAATCAACAAAGCCCAACAAGAAGAGAACAGGGGAGAAAGTATAAGAGGGAAGGGTGAACAGGCCCATCGGGTGGCTCAGTGGGTTGGAGTGTCATCCCGTAAACTGAAGGGTTGCGGGTTTGATTCCTGGCCAGGGCACCTGCCTGGGTTGTGGGTTTGATCCCTAGCTGGGGCATGTATGGGAGGCAACCGATCAATGTTTCTCTGTCACATCGATGTTTCTCTCTGTCTGCCTCCCTTCCCCTCTCTCTAAAATCAGTGGGCATGTCCTCGGGTGAGGATTTAAAAAAAAAAACAAAGACGGGGTTGCTGAGCAGGGCAGAGACCAACTACATTCTGTCACTACAGACAGCGAGAGCAAAAGGAAACCTCAACCACAGAGCAACTATGTGTCAATTGCACCCTAAACGCAGAAAAAGGGTGCAGCACTGGGCACCAGGCTCCTGGCAAACAGGGCTCTGTGAGGACCAGTGAGGGCAGCGAGGTAGCTCCGAGCTGTGTTTGGGGGTGCGGGGGACAGTGTTACCGCAGGCATATCCACTGTGTGTTGGAAACAAGTCTGGTTGTCCTCACGTGGGAAGCTCTCCAGCAGGATCTGGTAGCGGGCAGACTCGTTCCACGGGGTGAAGCTGGCCTGCAGCCGCTGGCAGGCTTCCAGGAGGTCCAGGGTGATGTTGGGCTCCCACAGGCTGCCTGCCCCGGGCACAGACACGGGCGGGCGTGAGGCAGGGCATGTGTGCCTCCGAGGAGGCTCCCTGGCAGGGCCCCTGGCCGCCCTCACCTGAGCTCACGCATGGCCTGGTTTCCTTCATCGCGTGGTTATCGCAGTCTGCAGACCCAGAAAGAGGGAGAGCGTTAGGCCTGTCTTATCAAGCTTGCTCTCCTTCCCGGCTGCAGACACATGAGGTCACCACCTTTTCCTTCTGGAGAGCCTGTTCGAGGATGGCCCCTTTGAGGCAAGCTCCAGGACCAGACCGCGGCCACTGGCCTGAGGTCCCAGGAGCCTGGGGCCAGGCCTACTCACTCGGCACGAGGATGGTCCTAGACTGGTGGTTCGGGTCCCCGTCCGGGATGGGCTTGGGCAGGTGGTGGATGGTCACCTCGTATTCGCGGCCAGGCTCTACCACGAAGTGGCTGAAGGCAAAGCGCCACTGGAGAGAAGGAAGGAAGGGTGTGTCGGACAGGCTGCCTGCTGTGCCTCTCACGCAGCCTCACCCAAAGCACCCCACCCACCCCACCCCCCAAAGTTCAGTGAAACAGAAGGCGTAACCATCACAACAAGGTCCCAAATCAGAGGCTCCTGTGTCTGGGCTCTGTCTGCTCTGGTCCTTCCTGCCTATTTCAAAGCACCTGGATCTGACACAGGAGACTCGGGAGCGAGCCCTCCGTGCCCCCCGGCCCCTCAAAGTGCAGAACAGAGGTGTCAGGGGGCTGAGTAGGACTTGGGGCGACTGGAGAGCTGGCTCCCAAGAGGCAGCTAAAAACTGGGTGTTAAATGACTCTTCCTCTTCCAGTGGGAGAGCCCAGGATCTCTTGAGAATGTTCTGGAACACTCAGGTGCAGCGGGAGGGCTAGAGATGGCCAGTGGAGGGATTTTCTGGATGGTGCAGACGACAGATACCGATGACAACTTCCGTTGTCCTTACCCTGGTTGCGGGGAGTGGGGGGGTCCTTGGTGTCTAAGTATCTAGGCACCTGATCCTCACCATGCACCCAGCACTTGAGTCTGGGGGCCCTGATTAAACACGGGAGGGGGTCTGTTGTTGTTGCCTGTGTTTGCGGGAAATCTAAACCAGGGTTTTCAAACCAGCATCAGAATCATTTGGAGTCAAAATTGTGCAGAGCTCATGAGCTGGTGCTCCGCCCGCTCCAGTCCTTCAGTCCAGGCACAGGGGGTCCCTTGGGGAGACTTGGATTACTCTCGGTTACAAATAAAGGCAGCCAGTGGCCAGACTGGGGAAGTCCACTGCCCCCGACACTTCCTGCAGTGACTTGCCACGGAAGGTTGGAAAGAAATGCATGGCTTGTGCTCAACTGGGAAATTCCCCAAAACATGCCCAGGAGCTCAACTCTTACCGGCTTGCGATGATGCTGTAGCCTGGAGAGAAACTCAAACTTGACACACAGCCGCTCATTGGTGTTCAGCTGCAGGACAGAGAGCTCCGCCCCCTCCAAGTAGAGGATGCTGGCTGCACAGGAGGAGAAGAGACGGAGTTGCGGGTGAACAAGACCGACCCACTGGGTGTGTCACTTCCCTCTGGGGTAAGAACATCTGCTTCTTACCCAACCCTCTACTTCCTGCTCCTCCCAGCTCATTCCTGGGCCTCAATCGACTGCCGCCTGCCCTGCAGTGTTACTTCCCAGCCAGGCAAGGACAAGTAGAACTTTGCACTGGGCTGGGAGCAAAAGCCTTGCAAGTCTGGGGCTGAGGCGTTGGCAACAGGGCGTGGGGGCCAAATATGGCCACGGTCACCATCCTTGAAGAGGATGTTACAGCAGTTGGGGCCGCAGAAAGAAAAGTTTCCGACCCCCTGACTATGCACACCTCTAGGGCTGGCTCTGGTTAACCCCAGTCTCCTCAAATCTGTCATGCAACCGCCCACCCCCAAGAGGTTTGGGGGTGTCACTTCAGGGGACAGCAGCCTCTATTAAGGGGAAAAGAAGATTGGCAAATGTGGGACCATTTTCCCTGTAAATATTTGGTTCCACGGTCGGGCACGGAGTTCACCGTGCGGCCTTTTCCCTGGGGGGAGGTGAAGACGTTGGGCTGAAGGAAGGCCCCTCACCGACGGTGGCGGGATGGGAACATACTGTTGCCGTCTGACCTCTGAAACACCATAAAAGTATTCGCTGCGCAACATGCAGGACCCTTTCAGCTCTAAATGGGGGACCTTGCGTCTGAGCACAGGCAGGGAACCTAACTCTGAGTCTGGGGGCGCAGCCAGGTGGTCCAACTTGTGGGTGCACCAGGAGGGGGCAGGGTCCCCCAATCCCACGGACAGGCCTGCTCACCATCTGTCTGCAGTGCCCACTTGACATGAACCACAGGGACACGGTCTCCATCCTGGGTGCGGGCCACCCGCACCTCAACCTGGACATCTTTTGGGGATGAGGGGGTCAAGTTTCGAGGTTGGATCCAGCTGTCATCCAGGCAGGTACCTGGTGGCCAGGAAATGCAGACATCAGAGATATGCATGGTCTGCAAGATTCTGGAGAAACTGCAAGGAACGGAAGCATGCAAGCAAGATGCCTAGCTGTACGTCCTGTCCCGAGAGTGGGATCTTAACCAGTTGGGGCTACAACCTTGACCCTCGGAGGGGCTCTCAGTAGCTACTTCCCCTTTCCTTATGCTTGTCTGGGGTCACCGCAAAGCTCTGGAGCCTAAATTTAGCACAGAGTGCACAGCTGGGGTGCAAGATGGAGCAGCGCTTGGAGATGGGGCCAAGGAAGGATGGGACACTGATCAGAGTTGCTTTAATTTTACACACCAGAGTCCCTGATTAGCACAGACACTTGAAATGTGTGCCTCCTTCCTGAATTAAAACACAGAACAGCCCTGGCTAGTGTGGTTCAGTGGATTGAGTGGCGCCGGCCTGCAAACCAAAGGGTCACAGGTTCGATTCCCAGTCAGGGCACATGCCTGGGTTGCAGGCCAGGTCCCCAGTTTGGGGGACTTAAAAGGCAACCACAGGCCTGGCTGGTGTAGCTCAGTGGATTGAGCGCGGGCTGGGAACCAGAGAGTCCCGGTTCGATTCCCAGTCAGGGCACATGCCTGGGTTGCAGGCCAGGTCCCCAGTGAGGGCCATGTGAGAGGCAACCATACATTGCTCTTTCTCCCTCCCTTCTCCTCTCTCTAAAAATAAATAAATAAAATCTTTAAAAATAATAATAATAAAAGGCAACCACACATGGCTGTTTCTCTCTCTCTTCCTCCTTTCTCCTCTCTACAAATAAATAAAATCTTAAAAACAAACAAACCAACACAGAACAAAATCCACGGCACAGACGTGCCTCCCTCTCCAGCCGGGTGACTGTCACACAGAGCGGCACCCAGGCTCATCTCTGAGTGCAAAGGCCAGCTCTGTCGTCCCTGCCTGTCTCGGGGTGATGCGCGTTCTCCCAGGAAGCACAGGTGTGCGCATCCACACTTCTCTGGGGCGCCTCCTGCTGCAGGTGCGGCCCTACCTGTCAGCGATCAGCACAAGGTCAGCGCTTTATTATCACAGCAGCAAGAAGACCAAAAAAGACCACTTACTATTCTTCACTTGGCAGTTCAGCCCCTGTGGGAAAAATGGAGGTAATTACCGATGGAAAGGACTTTTACTCGCAGGCCAGGGCCACCTTCCTCTGCCTCCTTCTCAAGGACGAACGTCCCGGCCCTGCCCCCCACTTCTGGGGGTTCGTCTGGGGAGGGGACCAGATGAACCTTGCACCTTTCTCATCCGGCTCCACAGAGAAGAAACAGGACGAGACGTGGGGACAGTGGGCGCGAAGTGGAACTGGTGTTTTCTGAGTAATCTTCTGAGCCGAGAACCTTCCACATTTACGAGATGCTGCGAGGGTCCCGTGGGGCCTGGTGACAGACCCCTCGCCTTGGAGGCTCCCACCCTGCCGTCTGCAGCAGTGCTGGGAGGGGGAAACAGGACTCCGTGCCTGCCCCAGAAATTTCACAAAGTCCCTCCCAGCCCCAGGGAAGAGGTGCCGGACCCTGTGCTGCATGAGGCATAGGGTACGTTGTCTCTTGTGAAAGCTCACAAAACCCCAGAATACAGTCACCTAGAGACATCTGACACGGCCAAGCCTCTGTCTCCTCGGCCGGCAGATCAGAATCACCACAGCACCCACGTCCCTGTGTTGCCGAGAATTAAATGGTACAGAGAGAAAGTCGAGCTCTTGGCGCGGGAGTGGGCTGGCGGTGATGGGGGTCTGTGTACGATGCTTTTTGCCTCTGGTCTGTCTGTCTCATAAAAAATCTCAAGTGATGGCAGTGGACGGGTGTGCCAGTTAACACCATTAGGAGAAACAGTACATGCTCCCACACCAGTAGACAGGACGCTGGATGCCCCGGGGGAATCGGGAGGAGGGATTCTGTTGGCTGCTGCGCTCAGGTGAGGTGGGATGTGTCTTGAGTCTGGCTCCTAAGCAGCCGTCCTTGCATCACGGGGTCCCCTCCTGCAGAGCCTGGCGTGCAGCGAGTGCGAGCTCTTACCACAGGGGTGCCCACGGCACGCTGGCACAGGGCAGTGGGACGTGGGGCCGGACATGACCTGTGGGGCAGGAAGTCTGAGGCTGACGTGCACCAGAAACGGGGTCTCAGAGCCGGGAGATGGATGGAGGTGCATGAATGGGTCAGCGGTGCCCATGGGTGCCTTTCTCTCAGGCGGAGCTGGGAGGCAGGTGGGCAGTGCATGGAGAAGACGCCATCCTACTTGGTTCGTCCCTGAGGCGGGCGAAGAGACAGTGTCCCCCAGCAGTTCCAGGAGTCCGCCTGGGCATACCGGCCATTCGGAGTCTACCTCGCGGGCACACCGGCTCACCAGGGCCTGGCTGCGCACCCTGCCTAGCTTCTCCGATGAAAGCTCCCCTTGGCCCCGGAGCCATCCCACACCCGCAAGACCCCCCTCACTGGCCCCCCGCCTCTCCCCGCCCCGTGTTCTAACACTCGTCCTCCCTCCAGTTCTTGAACGGCCGGCAGGTGAGCCCCTTGCACGTCCTGGGGACAGGGAAGCTCTGCTAGAAAATGCTGACAGACACACTCTCTGAGTGACCCCACTACCCACTGGTGGCTCCTTAAACCCACGGCGAGACGGCGCCTGTATCTTCACGGGGACCCAGAGGCAGTGCAAGGTCTGGACACATGCTCAGCTGATGAATGGCGACGCAGGCGGGTCTCCTCCCCTATTTCCTGTGGCCGATGGGAATAGCTTGGCAGTTAGCACTGTTTTGGGTCTTGGTTTTTGACAGCCATTGCTGTCTGTACGTATTTTCCTTCCATTATTGATTTCCTTATATTTTTTATATAAAACAGCTCCCGAACCTTACCAAGTACCTCTCCAGCACTCTTCAACATAACTCGCAGGTTTTTTCCTCCATGGATGAGCCATCCTGCTAAGCACTTCACACATTCATGCCACTCACTCTTGACAACAGTCCCCTGGGGTACGGGCCATCGTCTCTTTTTTAGTGACCACAAACCTGAGGCCCAGGCAGGTCAGCTCAGGGGCTCAGGCTCCCCCCGCAAAACACTCCGGCCTGTGCAGCTGGGCCCCGTGCCCCTAATCACCGCTGTTCTGCCCTCTGAATAAAATGGTGGACAGCACTGTCAACCCTCAGTGGTGAAGAAAAAGGAAGAAACAAAAGACTGCCATCACCCTGTGCACTCAATGGCCACATGGCGGAGCCTGGTCCTGTAGCTCGGCCTGCAGCAGGGGCGGCCGGGGGTCCCTGGGCCAGCCACTGGGCCCTTGCCACAGGTGATCACGTCCGCCTGCAGGCTGCTGCGAGCATCGGATGAAGGAGTACCTGCTCGCCCCCTGGCACGGTGCCCCTGCACCTTCCCATACCACAGCCCAGGCCAGCTGACGCTTTCATGGGTCCAGCAAGTTATCCACTCTCCAGAAAACCCCATGAGGTCAGGGTCACCTCCTTTAGAGATGAACACCCGGCTAGACGCCGTGGAGGGACAGGCTAGGGCAGAGGGGCCTGGGAGGGGAGCCCAGGGCTGACTCTCAGCCAAGCGCCCTCCCTCTACACCGCACAGCTTCCACCTCTCCCTGCTCTTTGCTGTCAGTCTCTAGACCAGAGGCCAGCGGGGAGAGGAAGCAAGCAAGACGTGAGTAGGAGGACTCAGGAACCTCTTGACTTTGCTGGGTCCCCAGCCCAGATGCCTTCACTGCACAGAACCCGCCTCTCACAACGCAGAGCACAGCCTGGCAGAGAGCAGCTCCAGCCTCCCGCAGATGAGGCTGAAGCCAGACACTGTTCTGCTGCCAGTCAAAACCACAAGCGCTCAGGCCAAAACGCAGTTCAGAATGCCGCACCGTTCTGTCTGAAAAAAGTGTCTCAGCAGTCCAAGTCCAGGCCTCTGCGGGCTTTCCTCTGGGCGGGCAGCCAAGGGAAAGCTGGGCCGCAGCCCAGGCTGGGAACCACAGCCACTCAAGGTTTCCCCAGCACTGACCTCCGAGGGGGGCGTGGGGTCACCAGGGTTGGGAGGTGCCAGTCCAAGCAGCGGGGCACAGGGCGGAGCCTGGCCCCCGTGAGCCATTCACTCTCCACTCACACCTGCCTGGGTTCTGGTATTCCATAGACGTTTACCTGGCCCCCACCTCCTGTGTTTGCAGCGCTGGGCTAGAGCAGGACAGGCTCCTCTCTGTCTCTGAGACAGTCGTCCCTGAGTGCTGAACCCCGCCGAGCCATGGATGGCCGGTTCCGTTCTGTGAAGCGGCCTGGGTTCCTTTGAGACCCTCCCACCATGGAAATGGGGAAAGCCAGGCACAGGCACCTAAATGCCCAAGGTTGCAAAAACCATAAGTGATGAGGTCAGGATGCGAACCCAGGTCCTCGTCACTCTACAGGGTGTTGTATCCACTAAAACACGAGCAGGGAGACAGAGCTCTGAGGGCTGTAGTTTCCTTCTGTTCAAAGGGCCCAGTCAACATAGCAGAGGAGACGCTCCTGACACAGGTGCATCGTCTGAGAGCCAGGTGCTGGCAGAGGGAAGGTGGACAAGGAGGAGCGCAGTGGCCGCAGGCAAACCTGGCCCACAGGCATCTCCCTCAGCCTCTCCGCAGCCAGGCTGCTCAGGAGCAGCTCAGGTCAAAGGCGTTTACTCTAGCCTGGCTCTCAGGCCAGCCGTGGGCAGTCCCCGTCTCCCTTTGTAGCTGCTTCTCTCCCCTTCCAGCTGCACACCCTCCACTGCCCACCCCAGGGCTGTGGATCAGCCCCTTTCCACAGCAAGGCAGGGACCACCACTCTGTCTAGGGGTTCCCACTACCCCCGGGGCCACTCCCTTGTCCTCTCTGTCACTAAGAACACCCCAGCAGGGGGCGATTCCCCCCCCATCCCCACGCTGCCCCTCACTGGCTGTACAAAGAGCAGTGGCCATGAGGTCAGGCCACCGTGTGCCACAGCTGCCCTCTCCAAGTCCCTTCCCTCCCGGGTGAGTAAGTCCCTCGGACAGCAGCACCTCTTCATAGTCTCATTCCCCAGCAGCAGTCCCTTGTGCTTTGCGGACCCCTGGAAAAGGGCCATCAGAACAGAACCCGGAGTCTTCGGAGTCTTCGGGCAGAAGGGCTCCGCGCCCACCCAGCGGGAAGGACCTGCGGGACTTGGCCCCCTGCTGGGCGTTTCCGAACTCATTCACAGGGAACGGAAACACTCTCCCCGGCCAGTCACTCCCCGCCAGTCCTCTCCGGGCAAACCGTCTACAACGTGCGATAGGGAGAACTGCCTCCACGCCGGTCTCACATCCTTTGACTCAGACACGGCTCATCACTCCTCGGGGTCAGTGGTGGCGGCCGCGGGAGGGGAGGGGAGAGACAGTGGAGGAAAGAAAGCAGCTGTGGAGGCAGACACTGTGTTTGCTGTTTCTCTCTCCCTTCGGTTGGTCCTCCATCCCAGGGCCACTACCCCAACGGCTAGGGCGAGGGCGGGGGCGGTGGTGTCACTTCCCGCGGCCACAGCGCGGGTCCTACTCTACGGAAGCAAGCGGCCGTCGCGACACCAGATCCGAGGGCGGAGGTGGTGATGCGGCCGCAGGGGGCAGTGAATCAACCGTCCGCCAATTCCCGGGGCTTCGCGCTGCTGGGGAGGTGGCACTGCGCGGCCCGCACGGCCGCCCCGGGAAGGTCACGGGCCGCGTCTCTCCGAAGGTTCGGGCCCCGGGCCGCCCTGGCTCGTGCGCACCGTTCTCCGGGGAGCGGGCTGAAATCCGCCGGGGCCCCACCTCTGACCCGGCTGATGCGGGCTGGCCGGGCTGCTCGCAAGGGGAACCCTTGAGGTCGGACCAGCACCCCCGGCTCCCGCGGCGGCCACCCGGGCACGGAGGGGTCTGCAGGGCGCACCGCGCGCTGCCCAGCCAGCTCCCTCGGCACCCGCAGTCTAACCAGCTCCGCCCTGTCTCTCGCGCCGGGCGGGCCTCAGTCTACTTCCCCAAACAGTGGGGCCCCGCGGAGGTGTCGCGCACGTCCGCCCAGGACGGTGGTGAGGTTGTGCAACACGCGCCGCGCGACCTCTTTTTCCCGCAAACGCCGTCTTGCCCCGGATCCACACCGCCCCTCCCGCCCCTCCCCCCGACTGTCCTCCCGCGGGGGGCACCCCTCCTCATGCCCAACTCGGAGCCTCGGAGACCCCAGCACGGACTTCCTGCCCGCTCCGCCTCCTCCCGGCGGCTCCGGCGCCTCCCGGTCACGGCGGGGACGGAGGGCTCTCACCTCCTGGGAGCAGACGGGCGCCGGGTGGTCCAAGAGCCGCAGGGCAGCGCAACCCCGGGCCGGCCAGCGCAGGAGCAGGAGCAGGAGCAGCAGCCTCAGCGGGGGCCCCAGGAGGCGGAGAGGCCGGCGGCGCGGGGCGCCCATGGTCCGGGCACCGTGGCGGAGCGCGCGGCCCGGAGCGAGGGGCACAGCGAGGGGACGCGCGGGCCTCGTCCCGGCTCCTAAATCCCCAGTCGGCAGACGTCGCGGGCTTCCGGCTCTCAGCCCCGCGGAAGGGCGGGCCGCGCCGAGGGGAGGTCCCCGCGCCGAGCGCGTCCCTCCTCGCCCCGCCCCCGCCAGCGCCGCCAGGTGCGCGCTCCCCGCCGCCAGCCTGGGACCCCCCCGGCCCGCGGGCCCGCTGTCAGCCCCCCATGGGGCCCCAGCCAGCCCTGCATTTCATGCCCCTCTTACCCCCACGCTAGGAAGTTCGGTTTTCACCCATTGCTGTCGCCCCTGCTCCAACTTCTTTCTCGGTCCTTAGACGCTAGGCCCCAACTCGAGATTCGAAGGAAGTCTGTCCTCCGAGTCCCTGTCCTTCTGTACGCGCTCTTCCCTTTCGCCGGCTGGCCTTTCTCTTTCTCCAGCAGGCACGCGCGGACCGGCCCGCGCGTCCCTCTGTCCGACTCCGGCGGAGGGAGCTGGAGCCGCCCTTTCCCGCACGCGTGACGCGAACTTGGAGACGGGATCGCTGGCCTCGCACTGTCCTGTATCCCCACCACGCCCCGAGTGCCGCGTTTCCCAAGAGACTTACTCCCCATCTGCTGAAGGGCCGTCTTCGCGCCTTGGCATCTGTTAGTCTCGGGGAGAACGGGTCCTGTCCTCTCCAGCCCCGGTCCGGCGCAGGGGGTCCCGCGTTCCCGCCACTCCTTCCTGCCGCACCCTGGCCGTTTTCACCCTACACGCTGCAGATATATACGCATTTCGAAAACTGCATTTTTATCGCCTTTCTCCCTCCATCCTAAACCCACCCCCCTCCGCCTTTCCTTGCCTTTGACGCCCATGGAATCAAGACGCACTTTGCGTCTCTATGTGCTTTCCACGCATCTGGCTTGGAGCTCCCTGATCTGGGTGGCGGATTGTCCCTCTGTCCAAAGCACCCACTGACCTTCCCGCTGCTGGCAGACTCCTGGGGACCACCTCCGTGGTCGTTCCCGCTGCGCCCCCCTCCCGCCAAGAGGACCCCGCTGCATCAGGTCTGAAGCTCCGTGGTCTACCAACATCTTCACTTGTTTATTTCTAGAAGAACTTTGAATCCTGGCTGGTGTGGCTCAGTGGATTGAGCCCCGGCCTGTGCAGCAGTTCGATTCCCAGTCAGGGCACATGGCTGGGTCGTGGGCCAGGTCCCCAGTAGGGGGCGCGTGAGAGGCAACCACACATTGATGTTTCTCTCCCTCTCTTTTTCTCCCTCCCTTCGTCCCTCCCTTCCCCTCTCTCTAAAAAATAAATAAAAAACCTTAAGAACTTTGAGCCCTCCCGGATCAGGGTAATCGGGTACATACAAGAATCAACCCGTCCTGGCTTTGTGGTCCCCATACTCCAAGGTTAGGGGCTCCTGGTGAGGGCACATATGAGAACCAGCCAATGGATGCATAAATAAGTGAAACAAATTGTAAGGACAGTATAACTGAACCCACAAACCCACCACTCCAATTCAGTATTAAACACTCGGCCACGTTTGCTTCACCTGTGCCTGTGTTTGTATGTTCTTCCAAAACATCCAGAAGTTGCAGACATTGTGACATCTGACCCCCAAATATTTCAGCAAGCACCTCCTAAGAGGAAGGACAGCTTACTACAACACAAAATGCCTTGTTACACCTAGGAAATGGACAGTAACCCCTCACACTCAGTCCGTACCAGATCTCCCCAGTTGTGCCCCTAAGTGTTTCTACAGTTGCTTCTCGTAAACCGGAGTCCCTGCAAGAGTTGCACGTCCGTCTCTAACTCTAGGACAACTGCCCCTCTCTCTCTCTTTTTTTAAAGACTTTATATATTTTATTTTTAGACAGAAGGGAATGGAGGGAGAAACATCGATGTGTGGTTGCCTCCCATGTGGCCCCCACTGGGGACTTGGCCTGCAACCCAGGCATGTGCCCTGACTGGGAATCGAACTGCAGCCCGTGCTCAATCCACTGAGCCACACCAGCCATGCCCCTCTCTTTTAAAGTGACATTAAACACTCCACGTTTTGCATTGGCCTGACAGCGCCCTGCAAGTGTATCTTAGCCTTGTTTCTGCTGCTCTTACACTTCCTGCAGCCAGAAGTGAGGTCTGGACGAGGGGCTTGGCCTGATTCAGGCTCAACGTTTCCGGCAGGAACACTTCCTAGGTGGTGCTGTAAGCTTCAGAAAACACCACATGGGGACACCTATACGGTCAGGTTGTTCTCACTATTATTATTTTATTTATTTTTTCTTTTTTTGTTAAAAGATTTTATTTCTTTATTTTTAGAGAGAGGGGAAGGGAGAGAGAGAAGCATCCATAGACCGCCTCTCACATGCACCCCAACTGGGGACTTCATCTGCAACCCAGGCCTGAGCCCTGACCCGGAATAGAACTCGTGACCTTTCCGTTTGCCAGGCAACGTTTGACTTACTGAGACACACCAGAGAGGGCTATTAATTTTTTTCTATTCTTTATTAAAATATGACTCGCATACCATACAATTTGCCATTTAGAGGAACTAGTTCTATGTTGCTTAGTAGTCACAGGGTCGTAAACAGGCCACTGTGGTCTCGCTCACTGTCATGTTTGACCACCTGGGTACGGTGAAGAGAAGAGACACTGTAATTGTACTAACATTTGCTGTGCTCCGGGAGCCGCGCCCTGCATGGGGCACCGGGCCTATTACAAGGGTGGCGGGACGGGGCGTTCTGGGAGGTCCTGTGTGAACTCTGAGAGTACAGCCCCAGTGGGGTGGGGGTCGGGGGGCTGGAGTCAGAGGCCTTGGAGAAAGTGGGTGTGGGGAAGTGGTTTTCCCACAGGGCAGACTTTATTAGTGAGGTCTCAGGAAGGCAAGTGGGGGGGACCCGCACGCTTTTGCTCTCCCTTCCCCACCCACGCCTGTGTCTGTCCTCTCTACCCCACTGTGCATCCCTCCCAGCCTCACCCACTGTGGCCCTGGGAACAGACAAGCTCCGGAAATCTGAAGCCCAGGTGGCAGCGGAGGGGAGGAAACCGGTGTTTGCTCAGCTTGGACCTGGCGCCAGGCCCTAGGCTGGGCTTCACTCGGGTTATCTTGTTTAACCCTCCCAGCCACCAGGAGGTGGGCATTTTATAGCACAGCAAACAAGTCTGCAGAGATTAAGTAATTTACCTGACATTGTACAGCAGGGGTTTTGTGTGCCCGAGAATTAAGTCTAAATATTGGTTCTCAGGAAGGTGGCAAAGTTCTTCCTGCCCCCCTGCCCCCTCACCACCCCTGTGCTTGGGCCTCCTAGGGGTCTTTGGTCCCTGGAACCCTTCTTCCTTCCTCTGGTTCTCGCGGCCCCTTTTGGCCTCTCTTCCTCCTGGACTCTGCCTGAATCAAGGCTGGCCACGTGGACAGTTCCAACACCAAGCCAGGGACCCCTGACAGGGTCTGGACTGTGGTCGGGACCCCGTGTACTCACCAGAGGTCGGGCCGCACCGCGCACAGTTCTGGGAAAGGCCTACGGTGTGGAGTCTGCGGGAACCAGGCCTCCTGGGTGCGGCACAGTTAAGTCCCTGAAAGTCCCGAGTAGGTTTCCCCCTCCTTTCTACAGCCCTCCCTCTCTCCCTTCCGTCCCTTCTTTTTTCTTTTTTTAGTGTGGAGCCAGCAGATGAGACGTGGACAGGACACACGTGAGACCCAGGCCACAGGCAGCGTGATTGGCCAGCCGGGCCAGCTGGTGCATCCTGGTCCCTCACCTGGCTTTTCCTGGAGCTCTCGCTTCTTGCCGTGTGCATGCAGCGCCCGACCTGCCAGGGCCCGGGGACCCAGGAGCACAGGCCCGCAGCTTTCTGGCCAACGGATAGAGAACCCAGGACCCTCTCTTTCACACAGGTTCCCAGCGCACTGGCCAGTCCAGCAGGGCTGCGGTGGCCACCCCATGGCCAGGCTGGCAGGGCTCGTCCTCAGCTCTGCAGAACCAGGAACTGTGGGTGTTTCTCTCCCCCTCCCCTTACCGGGCCCTGGCCTGCCTGCTGTTTGCCCTGCGGTTCCCGTGGAGTGCCCCTTAGCACGATTCTGTTTCCATGCAGTCCTTCGAGTGTCCTAGTCAACCCTCGTGGAGTGGGGCTCACAAGTCACATTCTTATGGGCCCCCTGTGCCCTGTGGGGGTGGATGCCTATCTCATCGTGGCTTTACTTTGTATCGATCTGATGATTAGTGACATTGAGCATCTTTTCATGTCTATTGGCCGTCTGTACATCCTCTTTGGACCAGTGTCTATTTAGGGCCTTTGCCTGTTTTTAAATTGGATTGTTTTTTAGGCGTTGAGTTGTAGAACTTTATAAATTTTGGACAGTAAGCTCTCATCAGATATATCATTGGCAAGTATGTTCTTCCATTCAGTGGGTTGTCTTTCATTTTTTTTTAAGATTTTACTTTTAGAGGGGGAGGGAGGGGGAGGGAGAGAGAGAGAAACATCCATGTGTGGTTGCCTCTCACATGACCCCTACTGGGGACCTGGCCCATAACCCAGGCCTGTGCCCTGACTGGGAATCAAACCGGCAACCCTTTGGTTCACAGGCTGGTGCTCAGTCCACTGAGCCACACCAGCCAGAGCATCATTTTGTTTTTTATTTCCTTTGCTATGTAAAAACTTTTGTTTGATGTAGTCCCATTTTTTTTTCCTTTTGTTTCCATTACCTGAGACAATATATCAGAAAAAATACTGCTATGAGAAGTATCCAAGATTTTACTGCCTGTTTTCTTCTAGGATTTTAGGTCTTATTTTATTTATTTCCAGACAGAGGAGAAGGGGAGAGGGAGAGAAACATCAATGTATGGTTGCCTCTCATGCGCCCCCTACTGGGGACCTGGCCCACGACCCAGCCATGTGCCCTGACTGAGAATTGAACCAGTGATGCTTTGGTGGATTTTAAGTCTTTAATCCATTTTGAGTTTACTCTTGTGCGTGGTATAAGGCGGTCTAGTTTCACTTTGTGCATGCACCTTTCCAATTTTCCCAGTGGCATTTATTGAATAGACTGTCTTTACCCTGTTGTATATTCTTGCTTCCTTTGTCAAATATTAATCGATCACATAGGTGTGGGTTTTTCTGGGCTCTCTATCCTGTTCCATTGATCTCTATGTCTGTCTTTATGCCAATACCATACTGTTTTAATTACTATAGCCTTGTAGTACAGTTTAAAATCTTTAAAAAATAAAATCTACATGAAGGACTGCACCCAGAACCGGGGCTCCGCATGAGCTCTTTTCCATGAAAAGCAAAAGCAGCATGGGTCACCTCTCGTTTCGCCTTCCAAACCTCCCCATTAGCGCTTCGTTGACAGCAGCGTTTCGGTCTGAAATTCACCTTTGGCTGTGGAAAAGGACGTCTTTTCCCCGCCATGAGGTTTCCACCGAGTAATTCTATGAGGTTCCTCACTGACAACTCAGTGCAGCATGGCTGAAAATCAACCCCCCCAACCCAGCTGCCAATCTGCCTGACTGTGGTGACAGAGTACAGTAAAGGCCCGGAATCGAAGGTGTGGCACCTGTGTATCAGCTCAAAGTCAGATCAAGGAAGCAGCGGGCACAGTGTGGGCTGGGCCAGACCAAAGGAAAAGACAGCGTTCTCTTTCCCCGTCAGCAGGAAGGGCGGGCTCCTCGTCACAAGCTGGATGTAGGGCTCGCCCCACATCTCAGCCAACTACACAAGTTCTTCAGAAAAACTGGAGAATTCCTTTATTATCACATCGATTACAACCCCAAATCCGGAAATCATAAAAGAGCTAACTCACTAATTCTACTCTATTAAGAAAACTTAGAAAAGAACACTGGCCAAAAAACACCAGCAATGGTTACTATAGTTTTCACCTTAATTATTATTTTTTTTTTAAGATTTTATTTATTTATTATTTTTAGAGAGAGGGTAAGGGAGGAAAAAAGAGAGAGAAACAACAATGTATGGTTGCCTCTCACATGGCCCTCACTGGGGACCTGGCCTGCAACCCAGGCATGTGCCCTGACTGGGAATCGAACCGGGACCCTTTGGTTCCCAGCCCACACTCAATCCACTGAGCCACACCAGCCAGGGCTCACCTTTATTCATGAAGCTTTTCAACTGTTCTGTGTGGTTCAGTAATGGAATGTGTTTTATTTTACAATAAAGTTTTTTTTAAAAAACACCATAAACAAAAGATAAACTGGGAAAAAAATATTTATATCACTGATATTATGAACAAAGAACCAATCTTCCTCAGCCATAAATATTAGCTCCTTAGAAACTGTGATAAATACCAACAACCTGACAGGAAAACTAAGTGAGGACACGGTGCTCCCAGAACAGGAAAAACAATTGGCTTTTCAACAAATTATGAAGGTTCGGCCTCCCTCCTGAATAAAGGCAGGTTTTTCAAAACCTGAGAGTTCTCTTCCTAGAGGTCATTTCAAAACCGAGGTCAGATCTTGTTTATACTTTTTCACTTAAAACCTGCCAAGGACTCCCTGTCTACACAGGCGTTTGTTTTTTTTATCGATGTGGGACCATTCCCTCTGATCTGTTAGCTGTGAACGCTCCCCGCCCCCAATCGAATCAGTTCTGAGGATCGTGTGAACCCAAAGCACCGACTTGTCCTTCCTGCCACAGGCTGTGCAGTGCGCCACCAGGAACAATTCTGCGTGACAAGGCTCTGCTGCTCCCCAGCACGAACTGACCTGACAGTTTGGACCACCCCCTCTCCACGGGCGTGTCCCTGAACGAGGACTGGGGTGGTATCACGGAAGGAGTGACTCTGAACATCTTCAAACTTTCATCTCCGACAAAGTTGGAAACGTGTGACTGGAGGAACTCTGAGGCTGGTGGGGTGGGGCAGAGATGGCAGGGCAGGGGCCATCTGTGAAGGGACAGTGGCTGAACCCGTGGCCTTTCTCTGTGGCCACAGGTCAGGCGGCCCGGAGCTCAAGCTGCTTGACTTTCTCCTGGAGCTCCCGGAGCCGGCTGCGACCCCAGCTGATGTGGCTCTGAAGACTGGCCATGTCTGCAGCCAGCTGCAGGCCTAGAGAAAAAGCAGAGATGGTCACCATGGTGTCTGCAGTGTGACACATAACTCAAGGGACTCTGGGCATCCCAGGGCTTGGAGAGGCTACAGGCTACCCCTAAACCATTCCAGGGTCAGCCTTGCAGTGGCTGCTCCGATCCTCACTGGACCCACCCCTGCCCCTCCTCCAGGTCTTTGCTAAAACATCACCTCCTCAAAACACTTCCTCAATCCCCTTCTGGTGTATCACCCACCCAGGAGCTAAAAACCCACAGGTCGTCATGCCATTTCATGCCCTCCCTTCCTTCCTCCCGTCCTCCACTGTCACGGTCCCTCACTGCACCCAGGCTAGCTCCCCCCACCCGTTTTCTCACCCCCAACAGGGCTCCACGCTCTGGACCCACCTCTCGGTGGCTTCAACCCGATGCCTCTGCTGGAACGGCTGCTGCCCAGGCCTCTGGACCTCCGTGCCACCCAGTCCCATGGCCAGTCCTGTCTGCAGCCTGCCTCCCCCACAGCAGAATCTGACCCACTCTGTCCAGGAAACACCTTCTCCTTTGGCTCCTGGGACACTTTGCCCTCCGGGCTTTTCTCCCAGTCTCCTCTAACGGTTTCTCCCCTCCTCTCCCCCACTTCTGGTCCACCCTCCAGGCCGTCTGCTGGTCTCACCCCACCCCAGCTTTACTGCCACATCTGTGCCAGCACCCTGGGAATTGGAACGCCAGAGTTCGCAGTGGCTCCCGACTCTGCCCAGCTCAGGCCTTTTCAGACCCCAGAGGCCTGCAGCCAAAGGCCCACTCAGAACCCCCCGCACGCACTGGGGACGTAGCCACACCCAATGCCTCCTGCCCTCCAGCGCTGCTCCGCAGTCCTCCTTCACCAGGTTGCGGGCCACACCATCCTCCCAGGAGCCCTGGCTGACCACTGCAGGCTCCGTCTTGGCTCCTTTTCTTCCCTCATTCCCGAATTGACCTGTCAGCAAATCCTGGGGGGCGGGGTTCTATTCTCAAAACACGCAGGTCCCACCACTTGCTCACTCCTCTACTTGCATCCTAAGCCCAGCTGCTCCCTGCCACCTGCTTAATCCCTCTGCTCTTGTCTGGTCCCAGCCGGATCCACAGAATTCCTGTCACTCTCAGCTCTCAGATTTCCTAGGCCTGGACCCCAGTGACCCCAGTGACCGCAGCCCCTGGCACACTCTGTGGTGCCAGCGCCCTGGCAGCCCACTGTCCTCTTCTCTGCCTTGCCAGATGCAACCTCGACTCAGGGGTTTTGCCCCTGCTGGCCTGTCCCCCTACAACATTGCTCCCCGGACCGCTACCAAGCGCTCTTCTTCCAAGAGGCCTTTGCAGGCCTCCCTTCACAAAACCGCTCCCTCCAGCCACCCTGTCCCACTCCATCCACCACCCCCTACCTTATTTTTTACAACATTATCACCACTTACTCATCTGCAGGCTGTCTCCCCGCCACAGCACAACGTTCTATGCAGGAAGCTGGTCCCTTTCGTTTCCTGCTGCATCCCAAGCCCCTGTCCTGAGCCCAGAGCACTGCCAATACCCAGTTAACAATTCCAGAAAAATAAAAGCAGCCGTGCAACTAAAGTTCGCAGTGGAGAAAACCCGCGACACCCTCTGCAGACTGACCCCAGCCTGGCCTTCCTGTGCAAGTGCTCCCTGCAGGCAGAGGGCCCAAGGGTCCACTCACCCTCCCGGAAGCTGGCTTGGGCCTGCCGCAGGCTGTGAGGAACCAGGATCCCAAACCAGTTCAGAGGGTCTCGGGGGGCTGATGAGGGCTCTGGCTCTGGGGTCCTGGTGAGGCCCTTGCGCCTCCGCAGAGCTGGAGAAAGAAAGAGAGGCTGAGGTCTCATTGCCTGGCCCTCGTCTTCCAAGTGAGAATGCTGAACTCTGAGCTCGTGATCCTGGAAAATATTGGTGGTTGGAAACTCTCCTCTACCTTTCACATCCCATGAAACAGCTGACCACAGAGAAACCCCATTCCCACACTTGTGATTCAGATGTGAATCTCTGTCCAGTTTCTCGTGACTCTCATAAAACCAATCACTGTTTAGACCAAGCTGTATGCCAACCTTTCCCGTTTTGCCAGAACGTGCTGAAAGGCCAGAGAGACCCTCCAACCTCCTGTTCTTGGTCTCATGAAGGAGTAGCTGAGATTGAAAATCTGTCCCTCTGAAACTGGCTGGGCATGGACATAAACATTTTCTTTTCAACTGACTGGGACTTTCCCTGATTGTGAAACAACCCCAACCGTAAAAGACGTTACCTATAACTCGTCTACTTTTCACTATAAAAGTCTAAGGCAAAACCACTCTCCTGAGATATTTGATCTCCCCCTCCCAGGGTACTCTCTCCACTGCAACAGCCTGAACAAAATAATCTCCGCGACTGTATTCTGGCCTTGACATCGAGAGGGGTCCCCGGAGGGAGCGGGGGGCTCACCTGACTCGCGGGGCCCCACGTCCTCCGGAGCCTGGGCCGCGGCTCTCACCACCCGGAACTTCTGCAGTCCGTCTGGCTCCTCGCTGCGGAACGAGAAAGGAGCGTGGGTCTCTGACAGTTCGGCTCTGACATCACCGCCCCCCGTCCCAGAGCACAAGGCTCCTCACCTGGTGCACACGCACACCTGGGGCTCCATGTGGGAGGCGTACTGCAGGGGTCCCACGGATTTGGCACCCATGGCGTAGCGAGCTTTGGACAGCGAGAGCCAGCCCTGCGCAGGAGAGGGGAGCGCTGAAACTCGGTTTACCTGGCGTGCCCCCGCCCGCCCTCCCGCGCGCCGCAGGCTCCTACCTCCTCCACCCGGGCGTTCAGCGCCGCCCGCTTCGCCTCCAGCTCCTCTAGGTCCGCGAGCAGCCGCAGGAGTAGCGAGTCCAGCTCCGTCCGGACATCAGCCACCGCCATGGCCCCACAGCACTCTGGTCTCGAGCCAGCCTCCTTCCGGTCGCCCAATCAGCGCCCACGGTGCTGCAGTTATAGCCAATGGGCGCGCGATATCCGCCCTCAAGGGGCGTTCCCAAGCCTCTTTCCGGTCGCCCAGTCACCGCTCACCGTGCCGGGTTCCAGTCAATGGGCTTTCCCAGCTGTGGGCGCGGAAGCCACTGGGTCCTGGCGCCCAAGGCTAGCGTCCTCAGGTCAGCAGTGTTCTGGGACTGAGGAGCCGCCCTCTGCTCTCGGCACCCGAAGCGGGTCAGCTAACCAGGACGTGGGCGAGAGCTGTGGGTGGTTCGAAGTCGCTCCTGAAGCAGTTGCATTTTAAAAGTAGGGCTATCCCTGCGGCGGTGGAAGGAGGCGCAGCGAACATTTTAAGGGAAAAGCGGCTTTAAATTGAGTTTCAGAAGGAGCCGGTAGGCGACCCTACGGTCAGCTATTGTGCATTATTTCGAGCCGTCAATTACAATTTTGTTGGTACTTCATTTTAAAATTGGGCTTCCCGCAGTGCGACGACAAATGGTGAAGCCAAGAGCGGACATCTTTATTGATGGCAGCCCTCACTACGTCTTGACACTCCCTTCGCCTATTGGTTGCTCTGTCAGCTGGCACTTCCAGACTGGCCAATCGCCTCGCGACTTTCATCCACTGTGCGCCATTTTACCTTTGGTCATGCTCAATCACAGCGGCGTTTAGTGAAGCCTCTAATCTAGGCCTCGGTTGAGGGCGGAAGCGAGGGTTGCGTAGCGCGGGCGGTGGCCGCACTTTCTATAACCACGTGGTAGCGGCGCTCAGGATGGTAGGGATGTTTGAGCTCCCGTTTGGGAGGTTGGGGGCTCGCGGAGGGCTGGGGGTGTGGTCCATGGGCTTGGGGTCGGTGGTCTCCGGGCTTCGGGCACGCGTGGCCAAGGGCGCTGACCGGCCTCATTCTTCCCCAGCTACGCCGTGAGGCCCGCCTGCGCCGCGAGTACCTGTACCGCAAGGCCCGCGAGGAGGCGCAGCGCGCGGCCCAGGAGAAGAAGGAGAAGGTGCGGCGCGCACTGGAAGGTACAACCCCTGCTGCCCAGGCTTTAGAAGGACGGTGGGTTGGCGTTTTAAAACCCAGCGGAAGTAAAGACCGCGTGGTATAGAACGCGCTCACTTAGCATTTCTCTGGTAGTGCGGTTGGGCATCTTTTCAGGTACTTTGCCCATTTTCCTTGCCTGGTGCGTTTACCTGCTGGCTTGCAAGTGCCCCTCCGTAGGATGGTGTAAATTACTTGTCATTTGTGCTACAGTATCCAGATTTTACAGTTTGCCTATCAATTTTGTTTATACTGTGCCTAGCTCTGATTTACAGTTTTCACACTGGTCCTATAGACATTCTCCAACCCCTTGTGGTTTTTCCACTTGCTCTCTTCTTTAGTACGAGGTAATAGCATATCTCACTGTCCTTTAGCGGTCATCTGAGTCCCTTGAATTTTTAAAGTGTTAATCTGTGTAGAACCTAATTTTATTGGCGTTGTGAGGACTCTAACTTCACAATGTCTCTCTCACTTTCCATTTGCCATACTTGTGAAGAGTCTGCCACACACGCCTGATTGGAAGTGATACAGTTTTCTGTCCTGTTGTGTTCTTGTGTCCCTGGAGCTTTGTTTCTTATCTGAGGATTTGTGAACTCAGTGTCCCCAGTTATTTTAACTTCGCTCTGACGTTCCTAGGTGTTACATACATACAGTGTCAGTGGTTGTGTGTGTGTGTTTATGCTCAGCCTAATGGGAACAGCTGTGACCTCTCTGTCCATCTTAAATGGAAAGAGGTCAGGCCCTGGCGCGGTGGCTTAGTTGGTCAAAGCATCGTCCCGGTGCATCAAAAGGTTGCACATTCTGTTCCCAGTCGGGGCACAGATGGGCAGCAGCTGATTGATGTGTCTGTCTCTCTCAAAAACCAATGAACATATCCTCAGTTAGAATTAAAAAGAGAAAGAAAGAAAAAGAAAATGGTCAGCATACTGGGGTGGGCAAAAGTAGGTTTACAGTTCGTATGGCGAAAGACACGCAGGTTATTATTACAGTAGCTTTAGTAATGCAAAAGAACGTCACAACGCAACTGTAAATCTCCTTTTGCCTACTCTTGCAATTGAAATTCAGGAATATTTTCCACTACTTAGATAACTACAGTATTGAATATTATTTAAAAATAACCCATTTTCTTGTTTTTCTTTGGGCTCATATAGTACTTATTTTATCCCTAAATCAAATTGGTCAGTTTTCAGTTTTAAAGGCATATTAGGTTGTATGTATTTTTCGACAGCTTTATGTTTTTGTTCAGCATAATTTCTAAAGTCTGTTGAGTATAGCGGAGGTTTCCTTCAGGTGCGGATCTTCCACACACACCAGGGCACACTGAGAAGTACCGCGCCCCAGGGGCTCCTGTTCTCCTCTGTGCTCCCGACCTGGTCCATCCCATGGCCCCGCCCTCTGCCGGGTCACCCTTCAGTCCATAGGGGGAGCCTCTTACCCAGAGCATCGCCATTCGTGGTTTTGTTTTCAGAGGGTTTCAGGGTTTCTGGTCCACCTTTTTACGGAAAGAGCAGTCTTAAGCCTTCAGGCCATGAGACTCGGAAACCGTAGAACGTTAAGTCTCCTGTAACCAGCGTTAACAGGTTAGCATGTAGGCAGAAATTGCCCTCCGCCTTCCACCCCTAATAGTTACGGGTCATCTGCCTGCTCCAAAAGGAGGAAGAAAGGTGTCAACCGCAGTGTTGTGCTGACTGAGGGCTCCCTGTATGAGCCTCAGTCGCCCTGTCTCTCCCCGCAGAGAACCGCCTGATCCCCACAGAGTTACGCAGGGAGGCCCTGGCCCTACAGGGCTCCCTGGAGTTCGACGACGCTGGCGGTGAAGGTAAATTCTGGGACGCTTCCTCTCCCTGCACACGAGCCTGCTGGCCCCCGCAGCCTTCCCTAGACACTCGAGGGAAAGCTCTGCCACTCCTGCCCCCAGAACTGTCCCCCAGCATTCCTCGTGGTTCTGCACCGATGGCACCATGGGAGCTCATCCTGAGTGCCCCTGGTTCCATTGAGACGCAACACACACGTGCCGTGACCCAGCTTGCTCTCTGCTCTGCTTTGTTAATTGTCCCCTCGCTGGAATGCGAGTGTTGCTGGGACAGGACAGTGTCTGTCATGGTCACTGTTCTCCTAGCTCTCAGCACTTTGTTGGCACCCAGGTCTTTAAGGAATCACAGACACTGAATATTTGTCATAAGAGATAAGAGTCTGTTACCTTTGGCCTTAATACAGTGGGGACTTAACGCTGACATGATAGCCACCAGCCCTGTGTGACTGATACACCTTAAGTGACTGAAATCAAATCAAATTTATAAATTAAATTCATTTGCACTTGGGCTTGTGGCCACTGTGGCTTGGGCGACCCTGTAGCCATGTGGGTGCAGAGTGCTCTGTCACTGAGGGTGTTGTCAGGTGGTGCCGCTCTGGACAGATTCGACTGCCCCCAAGTTAGTACTTCACTTCCCAGGATAATGTCACATTCTTGTCCCTCATGCTGCTGACAGGTGTAACCAGCCACGTGGATGATGAATATCGATGGGCAGGGGTTGAGGATCCTAAGGTCATGATCACTACTTCCCGAGACCCCAGTTCCCGCCTCAAGATGTTTGCAAAGGTACCAGTAGCAGGGAATGTAAGATGCTCGCGCACTAGCAGCCCAGGTCCTGACCGGTGTGGTGCCTGTGCAGGAGCTGAAGCTGGTGTTTCCCGGCGCCCAGCGCATGAACCGTGGCCGACATGAGGTGGGGGCGCTGGTGCGAGCCTGCAAAGCTAACGGGGTCACTGACCTGCTGGTCGTCCATGAGCACCGAGGCACCCCTGGTGAGGCTGGTGGGGGGGAGCAGCCCTTGCCGGGGGGGGCCGTCTCAGAGCCAACCTGGTCTCTGACGGCCCGCCCGGTCCCCCAGTGGGGCTCATTGTCAGCCACCTGCCCTTTGGCCCCACTGCGTACTTCACGCTGTGCAATGTGGTTATGCGGCACGACGTCCCCGACCTGGGCACCATGTCGGAAGCCAAACCCCACCTCATCATGCATGGCCTCTCCTCCCGCCTGGGCAAGCGGGTGAGTCTGGGGCCCTGGGACTTGGGCTGGTGCCATGGGATGCCAGGCGGGGCATTCCCTGTTCTCCCCTCTGCCCTAGGTCTCCGACATACTTCGTTACCTGTTCCCTGTGCCCAAAGATGACAGCCACCGGGTCATCACCTTTGCCAACCAGGACGACTATATCTCCTTCCGGTGAGTCTGTGGGCTGGGCCCTGTGGTTGTATCCTGACCTTCTTGTCCCTGTACTTTCTGTGGTTGACCCATGGCTGCCCCCTGCCTGCCCTTGCCCCAGGCACCATGTGTACAGGAAGACCAGCCACCGCGATGTGGAGCTGACCGAGGTCGGGCCTCGCTTTGAGCTGAAGTGTGAGTTTGGGGCCTTGACCCAGTGCCCGCATTGGGGGGGGGGGGCATGCTGGCTGTGTGGGTGACAGTGCCCCCATTCCCCCATCACCAGTGTACATGATCCGCCTTGGTACTCTGGAGCAGGAGGCCACCGCAGATGTGGAGTGGCGCTGGCACCCCTACACCAACACCGCACGCAAGAGGGTCTTCCTGAGCGCGGAGTGAGGCCCGAGCGAGCCCCGTCTGCTGTGGGGCGTGGGCTCAGGCCAGCAGGCAGGGCAGGTCCGAATAAAGTCTGCCACACTGCCCCACTTGCCTCCGAGTGGTTCAGACAAGGCCGGGACCTGACCATTCGGGACACTCTCAGGCCTGCTGTTGACATTGCCTAGGACA
>PVJI01018320.1:0-33445 GCA_004026765.1 Micronycteris hirsuta | reverse complement strand
CTCAAGCAACTGAGCCATGCCAGTCAGGGCTGGGTTTTGTGTTTTGATCCAACTTCTTACTCTTTACTGGGAATGCAGTCCTTTTGCGTTTGAAGTAATTATTAATGTATGAAGATTTCCTATAGCCATTCTGTATTTTGTTCTCTGGTAGCTCTGTCCCTCAACTGTTTTTTCCCTTTGTCTGTCTGTCTATCTTCTTCGGTGGTCTTCCATACTTCTTTCTTCTCTTCCATCTTTATTAAGCTGTTCATCTCAGTTTGGTATTTTTTTTTTTTTTTGGTGTGGTTACTATTAGGTATATGTAAAAAGAATTCTCATATATAATAGTCGCTTTTTTAATGCTTCTAATCTACTCTCCTTATTCCTTTACCCCTCTCTTTTTATATTTTTCTTATCACAAATCATCCCTATTTATGCTGTAAGTTTGTTGATGATCTTACCATTTTGTGACCACTTGCTCTTTGTTTCAGGTAGAATAACTCCCCCTGAGTATGTCCTGCAATGGAAGTCTGCTGGTGATAACATCCCTTAGCTTCTATATATCTGGAAAAGTTTTTATTTCTCCTTTATAATTAATGGATAACTTTGCTGGACATATTATTCTTGACTGATAATCTCTCTCTTTCAGTAGTTTGAAAATTTGGTTCCATCTGTTCTGGCTTGTACAGTTTCTGCTGAGAAGTCTGATGATGACCTAATATGCTTTCCTTTATAGGTTACTTGTTCTTTTCCCCTAAGTTCCTTGAGAAATCTTTCTTAGTCATTAATTTTTGATAGTTTTAATACAATTTGCCTTGGAAAAGGGTAGTAGGTATTTTTTGTTTGTTTATTTTTGTTGTTGTTGTTGTTTCTTCCATTCAAGGATCTAGGTCTTTCTACAGATTTGGGAAGTCCTCATCAACGATTTGTTTTAATAGGTTTTTCATTGCTTTTTTCCTCTTTTTTGCTTCTGGTATGCCTATTTGTCTTATATTGTTCTTTCTGATGAAGTCAGATAGTTCTTGAAGAGTTCTTTCTTTTTTTTTTTTTATGCTCAAGTCTGTCTTCTTTCCTTTGCATCATTTTGAGATAAACTACTTATCTGTTTGCTAAGTTGTTTTCTGAGAACATTAAATTGCCAGTGTGTATTTTCTTGCATCTTATTGAGTACTTTCAGAACTGCAATCTTGAATTCTCTCTCATTTATATCATATGATTCCATGTCTTGAAGTTTGTTTTCTGGATTTTTTAAGCTGTCTTTCTGATCTGCCTCACCACCTTGGTTATTCATGTTATTTGATGGATTGCTTTTTGGTTAATGTTTAAAAGGCAAAATAATAATAATAATAATAATAATAAAAAGTAGTAAATATTTATATAATACCATGAATTTCATTTTAATAGGATTTGGTCTATACAATACACAACATATCCTAATGCTATGCAAATAGCTAATAATGGGAGATAAATAGATACTGCCACATAGAAAACAAAAGACATTGATTACCTATAAACTACTAGATAAATACCAATGACTCTTAATAACTGTTAATGATCAGAAATTTCAACTTAATCACAAACAGTTTAGTCTGGCATCATGGTATGGATCAATGCTGGTAGAAGGCATTCAACTCCTTTTTTTAAAAACTTTTTAAAAAATTTTATTTTTCTTCAGGTACCATTGTCTGTCTCAGCTCCTAGGCTAGATACAAAGCAATAGCAGTGACACAAATATCATCATTTTTCATCAGTTCCCAAGCCTCAACTATTACATGGTGATGAAGGGGGGCCCTGAAGATAACTGTACAAGTAATGTGTTTCATTACAACAGAGGAACCCTGAGCATAGGCACCCATAATTTTTATAATGGAGAGTAAGTGTGATCGCTCCTTTTTCAGAAGGGGACGTTACATTTCCCGTGGTTGTTTGCTATAAAGACATCTGAAAGTGGGTCTGGGAAAAAGGGCCATTAGTGCCTTGCTAGTAACACACACAGAAATGAGAGGTCCATGAAGAACTGTCTCCCAGGAATGACTCTTCAAAATTATTAAATGAATCATCGCTGGGCATCTTAATGCTCAATTTAGATTCTGGAATAACCAATATACCTGCACATATACTTTTGGGTAATGAGATGACCATTGTGAAATGTATCCACCCATTTCTGGCACTCTGTTTTTACCTGACTGCTGACTTAGCAAAACCTCCATCAACTCTCTATAGTGATTTTTCTGTTTTGTTTTGTTCTAAAAAATTAAAGCAGAATTTAAAAGGTTTGGGCACCAAGAAAGATATATCTTTAAATGAGGTAAAAGAAGATTAATGGATTTAGAGTAAAAAGCATAGTAACATCTCTGAAATGGATTTAACTAATCCTAAAAAAAAAGAACAAGTCCAATAATGTAAACATTCTCATACTCATCACATATGTGCATAGATTTAGTTTGCAGATTATGGCTTGAATTGCTCTTTTAAGAAATATAAAATGTTGCCAAAAATGTTAAAAAGAAAAAACTCTGAATTTGAAAAAATTAGAATTTCTGACCCTGGCTGGTGTGGCTCAGTGGATTGAGTGCTAGCCTGGGAATCAAAGGGTCACCAGTTCGATTCCCAGTCAGGGCACATGCTTGGGTTGCAGGCCAGGTCCCCAGTAGGGGACACACGAGAGGCAACCACACATTGATGTTTTTCTCCCTCTCTTTCTTCCTTTCTTCCCTTCTCTCTAAAAATAAAGAAAATGTTTTAAAAAAGAATTTCTAAAGTAACAAATTATATATATTTTTTGGAATTTCTGAGTCTCATTTTTAAGACTCATCTTGCCTACATTCTACATTATTAACTATCTCTGTTGATACTCTAGAAATAGCAACATCTTTATTATCATATTTATACAAAAGAAATTGTTATGAAAATTTTAATGTGCTTTTGAACTTTGGATAGTACAGCCTGTTTATTTCAAGCATTTATATATTTTTTACTAGTGATTCTTACTGATGATTTTGGAACATGACACCTGTTGACTCATTCTTTAATTAAACAACTAATTATTGAGCACCTACTATGTGCAAGTGTCTTGTTCTAGGCAAAAAAGCTCTACGTCTCAACTTGTCAGAATAGACGAAATGGTATTATGATTTAATCTACATTTAAATGGATAAAAATAGTATGATATTTTTAAATAGAATGAATAAACACGATAACACAATGGAATAATTGGGGAAGATGCTGACATCATGTGAAGTATAAAGGGCTTCTCTAAAGATAAGATATGAGCTGAAAAACAAGAAACACAAAGTTATAACTACCATGAAGTGCTTAAGAAAAGCAGGTCAGGCAAAGAAAGACATGTCTTTGAAAGGAAAGGACTAGTGCCGGGGCCCTGAGGCAAGAAAGAGGAACCAAGAGAATGTCTGTAGGGTTATAGGATGGTGAGTGAAGGAGAGTTAAGAATCAGGTGAAATGAGATCACTGTTGTGTCTGAAGGCTATAGTTATAAATTTGGATATTATTTTTTTAAATGTGAAGTCATTGAACAAAATGTGAAAGGGGAATTATTAGATTTCTAAAAATACTGTCATTCTGAATGCTGTATGAAAAATTGATTGAATGGGGATCAAGGCAGAAAAGTTGCTATATTTAGAAATAGTTGTCATTCCTGAAAGCACTTGATATGCATCATATAGAGAAAAGATAAAGTGAGAAAAATAAAGGGTGTTTCCTAAGTTATGGGCTCTGTAGTACTATTTACTGAGAAGGGGACTCCTGGGAAGGGATACAAGTAGGAATGTGTATTGAATGTGCTCAATTTGAGATGCCTATTAGATAACCAGCTAACAAAGTATAATAAAATGTTGGATTAACCACCTGAACATATAAATTGAGTAACCATCACATATAAATATTATTTACAGCCACGGTGTTGAATGCAATCATTCAAAATGGAGTATAAATAGGAAACAAAATAAGTACTCTAGCTTGACCTCTGGGACATACCCTTATTTGAAAATCTAAATAGGTCAATCCTGGAAAGTAGGGAAAGAGAAAGGGGAAAAGAAAGTCAGGGATGTGTGATTTTTTTTTAATTTTATTTATAGAGAGAGGGGAAGGGAGGGAAAAAGAGGGAGAGAAACATCAATGTGTGGTTGCCTCTCACATGCCCCCTACCAGGGTCCTGGCAACCCAGGCAGGTGCCCTGACTGGGAATCAAACCAGCGATGTTCTGGTTCACAGGCCTGTACTCAAACTACTGAGGTATACCAGCCAGGGGCAGGGATCTGTGATTTTAAGGAATCTAAGAGAGGAACTATTCCAGAAAGTAAGGGAGGTTGATGAGATTTCAAATAACATAAGGGTAAAGAAATATTGATAAGTTTTGCCATGTGGATTTTTTTAGTCACCTTGGTTAGTATGGTCTCTAGTTGTGAGGTCAGAAGCCCAATCAAAATTTGGTAACACATAAATAGAAAGTAAAAAAAATTAGACATAACTTGTATGTGATGCTTTGAATATTTTTCTATGAGGAAGAATACATATTGACCTGTTATTGGAAGGGTTATATCATCAAGGAGGATATATGTTTGTGTTTTGGACAGTGGAATTATAATTCGCTTAGTAGGAGACACTAGATCAGCTAATGTTAATAACCCAGTGGGGAAGGATAATTTGATAATTCAGAACAAAGTGATCTGTGGTGAGTAAGCTGCAATTTTGAATAAAATCAATTGATAGTATCAAGAACCATGGGGAACAAAATGACTTTGCTAAGAATGAGGGAGTAAGAGAAAAGACAGATGAAGAACACAAATTTAAATTAGTTGACAGAAGTTTTGTGTGTGTGTTGAATTTCATCTTCTCAATGGAATAAGAAGTAAAATCACTCCTTGAGAGTTAAGGGTGGTAAGAAGGGAGGTGATGAGAACATGGAAGATAAAGGAAAAGATACCAACAGAAAAATTACTTTTCCTTCCACTGCTGTTTATTTATGTTTGCAATTGTGCATTGCCAGTGAAACAGATCGCCGTGTTTGTGATACATCCCCTCAGTTACATCCTGCAGTTTAGAAGCATGTGCAGAGATGTAAGACCCTACATTCAAGGATGATGAAGGTTAAGAGGGCAAAAGTGTTGTGAATGTGTTTAATGCCATGACTTTTTAAAAATCCTCATCTAAGGATATGTTTTTATTGATTTTAGAGATAGGGGAAGGAAGTGAGGGAGAGGAGAGAAGCATCTATGTCAGAAAGAAACATCAATTGGTTGCCTCCCATATGCTCCCTTACAGGGGATCTAACTGGTAACCTAGGTACGTGCCCTGACCAAGGACGGAACCCGCAACATTTTTTAATTAAATATTTTATCATTCTATTATAATTGTCCCAATTTTTCCCCCTTTGCTATCCTTCACCCATCTCCCCCCCCCACCCCCCGCGCCTACAGTCAATTCCAACACCGTTGTCGATGTCCATGGGCCATTCATACATGTTTCTTGACTAGCCCCTTCCCCTTCTTTCCACCCATAACCACCACACTCCTCTCCTCTGGTCACTGTTAGTCCCTTTCTTGTTTTCATGCCTCTAGTTCTATTTTTCTCATTTGTTTGTTTTGTTCATTAAGTTCCTGTTATAGGTGAGATCATACGGTATTTGTCTTTTACTGTCTGGCTTATTTCACTTAGTATAATATTCTTCAGTTCCATCCATGCTGTCTCAAAGGGTAGAAGTTCTCTCTTTCTTTCTACTGTGTAGTATTCCATTGTATAAAAGTACCACAGTTTTTTGATCCACTTATTCACTGATGGTCACTTAGGCTGTTTTCAGCACGTGGCTATTGAAAATAACACTGTTATGAACATTGGGGTGCATAGGTTCTTTTGAATCGGTGTTTCAGGATTCTTAGTGCAGCCACTATGGAAAACAATTTGGAATTTCTCAAAAAAACTAAAAATGGAACTGCCTTTTGACCCAGAGACTCCACTGTTGGGATTATACCCTAGGAACCTGGGACATTTCTGGTGTACAGATGACTCTCTAGCCAACTAAATTACCTGTCTGGGCTTGAATGCTGTCATTTTAATGATAGGTCAGTGCATACAAATTGAGTGAAAATAGAAGTACAGACAAACAGGTCCTGATGATTGAACAAATTGAATACAGTGCAGTGAATAAGTTTGACCCATAGAAGTGGTGGTAGGAAAGTACAATGCTTAAAATAAAGCTTTTGAAAGTAAAGAACATTAGGTCTACTCCTAGATCTGAGGGATATAGTCCAAGCATTATCCTCACAGAATAGTTAAATCTTAGATAAGATTAGGAGGCAAGCAGAAGTAAAATACTGAAGATTTATGGCTTGTTAATTACTGATTCAGAGCTTCCAAGAGCAGAGTGTTTTAATCTTGGCTCTCACACAGGGGACCAAAGATGAGATGGCATTAAGGGATGTCAATTATAGTAAGGAAATTAGAGTTCATATGATCGTGCATAAAATGAAATGCCTGGTTTCTGGAAATCACAAATGTTTTCCATAATAAACATCGGTAAACAGTGAGACTTCAAATGATTGTCATTGAGGAAAGTGCGCCATTAGTTCAAACTTGCTGTCATGGGTTCCTGGAACCATTAGTCTGTTTTCTAACTGGGAATAATAATAACACTGCTGAGTAGGGCTATGAGAGCAGACGTGTTCTCCCTCGATTCTGGGTCAATGTGGTTAAAACTATAAAATCACAAATAAAATAAATAGACATAGCGTCAGGTTTTAGCTGCATAACTTTATTGCTAGGAGAATCACATAACTTCAAAGCAAGGATTTTTCAATTGTTAAGAATAAAAGAAACAGGGAAGAGAGGTCATTCATCTTATACTGGAGGTATGATGTGATTTTAAAGATTAAGCGAAAAGAGGTATAAGAAAGTACCCACAGAATGTCTGAACATCATTTTCCTCTCCTCCCTTTCTCCTTGTGAGACCTGCGCCTCCTTCACCCATTTCTTTCACCCCAGTGACACAGCCACACACGTCTCTGTAACAAGCTAAATAATATTTGTAATTTAATGATTGACAGAGGTGGGAATCCTAGTTTTGAAAGCCTGCCTCATAGTACGTTACCTAAATATTTATATATGTAATTACTAAAATGTATAACTGGGAACACATTAAATCTTCAGATCCAATAATTGTATTTTTTGTACTGAAGGGTTAATATCATTTTTATGATTTAGAACGATGTTAAGCTTTTCAACAGTTTGGACAAACAAACTGTTGGTTCTTCAGATTTTTTCCCCTCTCTCTTTTTTAATGGAAGGTTGCATGATAAAATGATTAGAAATTTAAGATAAATAGAATTATCCACTTACCAAATGAGTCAACTTGCACTTGAAACATGATCACCCAGATAAGAAAGATAGTGACATTTAACCTGTATTTTCATTGTCAGCACTGTGATATTTTTTATTGTATGTCACAAATATGTAGATGATACTGTTTTTCTGCTCTGTAAATTCTCATAAGCTCCCTTGATTATTGTTTACGAAACTCCCACCAAAAAGCATGACACTGTACCTAGCACTGAATTTAATCATTTCTTCAACCTGATGAATCAGCACTGCTGAATGAAAGGATGAGTTAATACATGAGTACAATGAAAAGAAGGAAATTCTTTTTGAAAGTTTTGTCTTCGAGGTACAAGTAATCAAGCCTTGTCTTTGCTTCACTTCTTCACTTTATAAAATGCTCACTTCTCACATTTGTGTCATTCTTGCTTCTTTTTTTTTCTTTTCCTCTATTTACTTAGAAATCATAAGTGGATTATTTTCCTACAAACAAGACAGTTGATTCTACTCTTTGCTTATTTCAAAAGAAAAACTGATAATCTTATATATTTTTTATCCTCACCAGAGGAATTTTCTTTCATTGCTTTTAGAGAGAGAGGAAGGGAGATTACAAATGTTTTCCATAATAAACATTGGTAAACAGTGAGATTTCAAATGATTGTCATTGAACAAAGTGGGCCTTTAGGAAGGCAGTAAGAGAAACATCCACATGAGAGAGAAACAGTGACTGGCTGCCTCCCGCATGCATCCCAACTGGGGATCCAACCCACAACCTCCATATGCGCCCCGAAAGGGAATCAAACCTGAAAACGTTCAGTTATGAGATGATGCTCCAACCAATTGAACCACACGAGCCAGGGCAATCTTATAATATTAAAAAAAAATTTTTTTTAATTAGGTTCTCTCTAAATTCTTTTCAGAAACTCAAGGGGTAAATTACTTTAAAAGTTAGATCTACCATATAACCTAGCAATTCCACTTCTATCTGTTTACCCCAAGGAACCTAAACACTAATTGAAAAGATATATGCGCTTTTACGTTCATTGTAGCATTATTTACAATAGCCGAGATCTGGAAGCAACTTTTCGATACATGAAAGAAAGAAAAGATGTACACATATACAATGAGATATTAGTCATCCATAAAAAAGGAATGAAATCTTACCATTTGCAGCAACATGGATGGACCTAGAGGGTATTGTACTAAGTGAAATAAGTCAGTCACAGGAAGGCAAATACCATATGATTTTGTTTATATTTGGGATCTAAAAACCGAAGTAAATGAACAAATAAAACAAAAACAAACTCATAGGTACTGAGAACACACTGATGGTTTCTGGATGGGAGGAGGGTGGAAGGATAGGCAAAAAAGGTCAAAGGGATTAAGAAGTAGCTTAAAGGAACTTATTTAAGAAAAAGGAGATCAAAACTATGAACAGTAAAAAGACAACAAACTCACAGCTATCAACAACTGAACCTAAAAATGAAAATGAAAAGTAGGCAAACAGCTAGAACAGGAAGAGAATCATAGACTTGGAGATCACATGGGGGGTTATCAGTGGGGAGGGAGGGGGAGAATGGGGAAAAGGTACAGGGAATAAGAAGCATAAATGGTAGATACAAAATAGACAGGGGGAGGTTAAGAATAGTATAGGAAATGGAGAAGTCAAAGAGCTTATATGTATGACCCATGGACACGAACTAAGGGAGGGGAGTGCTCGTGGGACAGGGGGCACTGGGTGTACAGGGATAAAGCGTAGAAAAAAAATGAGATGACTGTAATGGCATAATCAATAAAATATACTTTAATAAAGAAGAACAAATTCCCAGTTATAAAAATAGTCAAGGAGATATAAAATAAAACATAGAGAACATAATCTACAGTACTGTAATTATATGTGGTGTCAGATGGGAACTGGATTTAGGATGATCACTTTGTAAGTTATATGTCTAGTCTCTTTGTTGTACACCTGGAATTAATAGAATATTGTATATCAACTGTAATTGAAAACTAAACTAAAATTAAAAAGTAATATAGGTCATAAAATATTTACATGTCTTCATTTTAATGAATTCATGGTAACTATATAAAAAAATAAACTTCTGATATCCTCTGTAACTTTTTACTGCTAGTTTGAGAAGTACTGTGCTCATTGCTTGCCATTGCTTATTGACCTGTTCTGAAGGTGCGTGTCCTCACTTAAAGCACTGTCGTTAGGAAAGGGTCACTTCTGTCTGATCTCTAATCGAAGGTGGGCAAGGAGAACACTACTACTTATAAAATAAACCATTTGAAAATGTCAAAATTAGGGACAACCCTGCCCAGATGCCACTTTAATGACTATAAGAACAAATGGCTTTGTTGTCAGTCACAAGGAAATACTCACCTGGGTTTAAGGTTTTCAAGTACATAAAGATAGAGTTCAAGTTTCTTTCATTTGGAACTTTGAAAATAAAGGTAATGAAAGCTAACATATTTAACCTGCTATAGTAGTCAGTGCTTTTTCCTCTTTGTTTTGTTTGTTGGTTGGTTTTCTTTCCTTCTCTGTTTCTTTGCTTTGCCTCATGAATCCAGCTGCATTTTACTTCACTGACATGGTTAGAAGCTGCTTCAGTGTAGCTCTGGTATCACTGGCTATTAGGAAAAAAAAAACATTTACATAATGCAGAACCTTTGACAGGCAACATAGTAGGAAGAAAATCTAGAACTTGAATGTCTGGAGTAATTTGGAGAATAATATAACTAAAGAAAAAGAAGAGAAAGGCTCCCCCAAATAAAAACTTTCTTACTAATAACTTTTATAATTATAATGTAGTAGGTATAATTGTGGAGGAGCTTAACTGGGAGAAGGTGGCAGAAGAAAGTTTAATAAAATCTTTAGAAGCTATAAGAGTAGATCTTCCCAAACATTTTCCTGCCTGAGACAGACTTTGGGTCCGTCACAGGCTGCTGCTTCCCTGGTAAGGAATGCGGCCAAGACATAAATAAAATCTGCTAAGACTGCATCACAATTGTCTTCTTTTTTGATTTTTTCCCTTGGATCATAATTGCCAGAATCCCAATGTCACGAGTTTTGCTAACACAGATACACTGTCTCTAATTAATGAATTTAGGAATTAAACTAGCTTGATATAGGTCGAAATAGAATATCAGCTTTGATCCTAGTCTGATTTTTAAATCCTCTTCAAAAATGTGCCTTTCTTTGCATGGAGAGGCCTCATTTAATATTATCTTTGTTTATTTAAGTCCAAAGACTAATACATAACTCCAGTTCCTGTGCTCGGCTTCTGCTACAGCCATGGCTTTCGTCCTTGAACAAGTTTTGACTTAACATTGGCTCTTACTGCATTCATCTTGGGGCTTTTTAACCAGAGGGGTCTGTGTTTGTTTCTGTTCTCAGATACAAGCTTCCTCATTCACCACAGCTCCTCAGAGCTCTAAGGACCTCTAGATTTGTCTTCAAACCAAAGGCCCTCAAATGTAAACACCTTGTCCTCAAGATGCATTGCTTTATCTAATGAGAAGAGTTGCCACGCAAGCAAGCTTTGTTCAAAGTCCAATAATTGCTTCACTCTGACCATCTTTATGGTCCAATGTGATGTTTCCAATGGCCTTTCAGCCTTGGACCCAGTGGCCTTTGTTTCTGCTTCCTCCAGTTTGCTCGATAGCAACATTTTTGAATTTGAAACTTTGAATCAGACACACTTGAATTGGGACTGAGTGACTCCAAGTACATCATCTCCTTGGTAAGCTACAGAGAATAGACTCCTTTCTTCTTTACTATTACAGCGAAAGATGACTCCCACCTGTTTTCTCCTTACTGTCCTGTGAGTACAAATTTTTAATATGCAAAATCTGCCGCTCGTACTCAAACTGTGGATGGCCGGGCAAAAAAATATGCTTTTCACATTTAAAGTTCAATAACGCTGACGTCTTACTGTATTTGTGGCTTATACATAGGTGCTGCAGGATTCTAAATTTATTAATTTTCATAAATAAGCCATTTCCTCTCTTTAGTCTTTAAATGACCTTTCTCCTAGTATTTAATCATAGCTTATGGCTCAGATATGTAAAAGCAATTATGAGACAACACAGGTTTGACAGTCTTGTCATTACTTCATGTGCTAAGAAAGGTCAGGATCTCCAAGTACTTAGAGGGAAATCTCCCAAGAAAAGCCAGGTGTTTCATGCATAAGCACTGGGGATTCTCAGGGAAGAACTCTGTCCTTGGTGACGGAATAGCACACTCATCAGAAGACGGTTGGTAACCCCATTCCCCACCCCTTTCCCAGTGAAACAGCTCCGTTGTTTTCAGGTGAGGGGAACAAGTGCTCATGAATATATACATTACAAAGAATTTTAAAAATAGACAGCAGTTTTTTTTTAAAGGGCATTTCTTCTAAGAAAGTAAAGTAATTAAGCCGATTAGATATGGAAATGTTTATATAATTCCCTGACTCTGCTCATCCTTCTCCGTTCTAATCCTCACCAGGGAAAGGAGAGGACAGCAGGTTTCATGGTGATTAATTACACACACATGCCTCCCCGGAGACGTATCCCAGTGATGGATGTCTGCATTGTGCTGAAGTCCTCCAATTAGGGCTGACTGAATAAGGCAGATTAAAATTCTAAACATTAGACTTTGGGGAAAAACTCCCACCCCCATTCAATTTTCATTAGCTTATAGTCACTTCATATATTCAAAGTCATTGGAGAAATATTTATGGGTTTTATGAGAAATTAGTTACATCCCAGGTGCGATAAAATCTGACAATTGTTTTACATCCTTCAGCAAACCGAGTTGTTTCAGTGGCGCCTTCTTTGTAGAGGCGATGCCTTTGAAACAGAGATGATCAAGGGAAGACAGAATAGTTTCTAAATTACTGTGTTTATTTTGTTTGCTCCTTAATTCTAAATCCTTAACCCAGATTTCCCAAGTTACAAGTTTACATCTTGCTTGGATTTTTGCTTTCTCTATTCTTCTAAAGCAAAATTTTTATTTCTTGAACGTGTTAGCTCTAAACACATTATTTGGTGCAGAAGATAACCCAAATAAATGTTCATTGCATCATCTTTTAGTTTCACTGTTTTTGTAAAGGACAACTTTTATTTTAATACATAATGTGTATAAATTAAAGACAATTATGTAATTAGAATAATTACTAAAAATATCAATGTGGAAAACAATTTCTGCAAGACATGAGTCATTGCTAGTCACATACATTTAACGCAGTTAATAGATTTAGTAAACTGCCTTAAAATCTGGCGCTTTGGTCTCCAAACTGAATTGCATGTCAATGAAGTCATGACAGGCCGCAGTGTCTCTGGCAGTCAATTTCTCCGCTTGCCTGTTCTTCCTCAGATTGAATTCTAAAAGGGCAAGGCTGCTTAAATAAATTCAGTAAGACTGAATGCAAGGGTTTGGGGGAATTTACTAGGAGACAGTCCTTAATCTAGAATCTGCTCCCACCTGTAAAAATCCCCGCTGCCGGAACTCCTGGACCCTGCACGGCCTCGGAAATGCGGAGTGAGCTTCACACGCAGAGTTCTGTTACTGAACTCATCCCAGGTTTAAAGACAATCACTGGCCAGTCAGTTGAAAGTTTAATGGAAAAGTTCATAAGCAAAATTACAATCTGAAAGTGGGAAAAACAAAAATCATACTGGCCTTGAGTATGTAGCAAAGTAAAATAAATAGCTTCCCCGTTTGCTTCTAGCTGTCTATTTTGCATTTGCAGGCACCGGTTACTGTGGACACTTTCTTTCGCTTTCCTGCGCGGGCATTTAGACAGTAGTGGCATAGAAGGAGAATCTGCTCTTACATGTGGTACCTTCCCCCGCATCTCATGGATGGACGTTTTTCTCTGCTAGTTTTATTATTTAAATGACTTTAGGTTAATAGAGAAAGTACTGAGTTTAATGTTCCTGCTTTTAGCATATATCTATGTATGTAATATATTTATTTTTTACCCTCACCCGAGGACATTATTTTTTCATTGCTTTTATAGAAAGAAGAAGGGAGAGAGGAAGAGGGAGAGAGAAACATCAATGTGAGAGAGAGACACTGATTGGTTGCCTCCCATATGTTTCGCCTTTGTAGATGGAACTCACAACCTAGGTATGTGCCCTGATGGAGAATCGAACCTGCAACCTTTCAGCTACTGGACCATGTTCCAACCAACTGAACCACCTGGGCCAGGGCTATATCTACCACTTAAAGCCATATTTATTTCATCTCTGATCTCAAGGTGGTGGTGGGAAAGATTTCTTAATACCAAATGGCACTAGTTAAGAGTGAAAGGTATCCCTGAGATACATTAAAAGGGGTTTTGTGTGCAATTGTAAAGATATCAGGTTGTACCTTCTTGCTTGGCATTTATATTTTGTTCTTTAATTCTCTTTTCTACCCCTTCTGCATCTTTCCATGCCACAATCCCCTACAAGTCTTTTGGTTAAAGTATTACTATTTTCTGCTGCCAAGTTTATAAAAAAAAATTAAAATATATTACAGAAAAAAGTCATTCCATTTTAAATGTTATTTAGTTCCTATTGGTATAAACCAAGACTAAGTTTATTTAAAAATAACAAAAACAAAACATATCAACGGCTTAAACAATATCTGCTTTTGTGCTCCTCGCATGTGGAAGTCCTGAGGTAAGCCATCCAACTGTTTTTATGTCAGTTCCCATGTGTGAAATCTCCAGAAACACGTTCTTTTATCTTGTCATTATCCTAGAAGCGGTTTGTATCCCTGAAGCTGTGTCGGAGTTCAAAACGGTTATTTCGACTCCACACTTCACACCCACTCCAGGGGAAAGGCTGAAGAAGAAGGGTCAGAGCACATACTCTGCCTTTCTGAGGAAGACCTACATCACACTGGCTACACTTAGTCCTACTGTGTGCATGACCACGAGTGGGTTGAGAATGCAGGGGCTCCATTCCCATGATAAAGCGGAAATACATATGGGAGCCAACATGCAGTCTCTGACACTGTCTACTAGGAATGAAGTTTGTTCAGTCTAAGACATTTTCAAGTGGTAGATAAGAAATGCTGTGGCTTCCGACTTATTTTTGTTTGTTGGTTTTTAAGAAGATACTCATGTTTATTATCTGATTGACATTTGACAAAGCAAAGGTGGGTGTGACAAAGAGCTGCTGGACAAAGCCAAGCCCCAGATATCAAGAACAGTGTTTCCCCGCTGCCCCAGAGGGCACTTTGCCACTCCTGGTAGCTCTGCTGGGCAAGGCGAACCACCCGGTGCAGACACTCACGCTGCACCTGGGGGACAGGCCTGTGGGTCCCTGACACCGAGGGACTGGGCCATAAACACTTCTCAGAGCTCCAGCTCAGGTGTCAAAAGTCAAAGTTAGCGACCAAAAAGTTCTACTAATTATTTGCTGAAATGGTCAAAAAATAAAAAAGTAAACAGAAGACAGTCCTTGAATACTGTGTACAATACACTCTTAGTAGAGAAGAGGCTCTTGGTGTGAGCTGCCTCTAACTTACTTCCTCCCTTCGCCAAAGTCTGTTCATTTGTGAATTTATTTTTAACTAGCCTCGTATAAAAGGTAACTAACCACTCTAAGCTTTAGAAATCTTAACAGTAAAATGGGAAAATAATGACATTTTTCTCAGAAGATTATTGGGGATTGACCATGTACGAAAGGAATAGGTTAAAACACTATATATAATATCTGGTCAATAAGCCTTATTCTTCTTATAACTTCTTTCCTTGCAAGCTAGTTTGTAGTTCCACAGGGGCTTTAATAATTACATAAAAATGGACCGTCACTGTCCAATAGAAAAATTAGGGGTCACGAGTGTGACGATATTTAAGTACATATTTTCTAGTATCCACATTAAACCATTTAAAAAGAATAGAATAGAATTAGTTTAATATACTTTATTTAATCTCATTGTATCAAAACATTATCATTTAATATGAAATCAATATAAAAAATCGAGATAATTTTAACTTTTTGTGTACTAAATATTTAAACTTGCAGTGCATTTTCAATATATAACCCATCTCAATTTGGACTAGCCACATTTTAAGTCTCAGTAGTCACATACAGCTAGTAACTATACTCTAAAATTTTACTCGAAGCCAAAAAAAATTCCTGATAATCATGACTAATTGCTTTCAGACATACTGAATATTTAGAAGCTATTATCTAAAAAGCTTTCTAATATATGCATTCAGAAGTCAACTTCTCTTTAATGAGTTAGAACAGGCAAAAAGGAATATTGGCTTCACATTTAAGTATAAAAAGCTTCTTGTACAGGAAATAGACAGTAAATTTAAAAAATACGGAACATATTGATGTGCATTTGCGTATGTTCCATCTATTGAATCCCCAATTAAGATATCCTCAACTTAGCATATGTCAGCTTTTGTATTCAAATGCAAATGGAAACTTATGTTATTTCATTATAATAAGAAACAATAAGGAGATTTTAATGTTTCTAATAAAATTTTAGTTATTAGAGACAAGTTTCTCATCTCAACATGGATACATAGTAATAATTAGTTAATATGTAAAATAAGTCACAGATTCAATGCTATTGAGTTTAATACAGTTGTAGCACTGAGCTGGGAGTCAAATCAATGCTTCATTTTGCAGTGCTAACTAAATCCCTGTGCTTAAGTTTTTGTCCTACCTCACAAATAACAAAGAATCAATAAATCGAATATAGGCAGTTCATTGCAGACTACTAACTGGTAAATTTCTATATCAATAATTAAAATCGATAAGCTCTATGTGTGCATTTTTATCGATCAATTCAATAATTTTTATGACAAAATTAATTAATTTTATGCTTAAAATTTACTAGGAAATTAGAACGAGATTATTTTAGAACAAAGTTTTCTTTTTTCAATTTGAAATCTTGTGTTCTGTGTGTAAAGGAATGAAGTAAGGCTCAAGGAAGTTGAGTGAACTTACATCTGGTTCACTGGTTTGTGTCAGAGGTACTACAATTAACTTCTAAAACTAAATCTAAAATCTAGATGGATACTGAGGATTCCAGTTTTCAAGAGATGCATAAAAGACAGATTTTCATTGCAAGTTGCAATTCTGCCCTAAAACATGTGCCACCCTCTGGCTTTTTAAGAGCTCTCTCATGCTCCAGCCACCTACACACTGGCACTGGTAGTTTTTCGTTTTCTCAGGGCAGTCATGGAAACCGCCTGGTCTCAGTGATGCTGGGGGCAGCACTTGCATTGCAGGGGGTTTAAAAATCCCTATATGGGCTTACAATAATAGAACTTTCTTTTCTGTGTATTCAGGACATTCTTATTGGATCTATGACTCACTCTAATCCAGTATGATTATATCCCAATATTTACCTCTATTATACATTCACAGGTTCCGTGGATTGTGATTTAGACATACTTTTTTTTGCGGTTAGGGGGACATTACTAAATCTGCCAAAGTACTACAAAATTTGTATTTGTACATCTTACTTTTACAAAACAAAATGATACTGTAATAGGTCATGGTAATGTGATTGTGGCTTTTATTTGAGTAAGGTTATCATATTCTGTTATTTCTCATAATCAGTTTGGTTTGGGGTAACTTTAAAGACTTTGGGTATGGAATTAATCCATCTGGTATGCGGGATTTTTTATGATTTATGACCTCTGCAGGGAATTTGTATGGGGGAACTATTTCAGGGGTTTCAACTTTACTTTCTTTGTGATTCTAGTTTTACCACCAGGTCCTAATCCAACTTTTCAACAAACATCATCTCTGGCACAAACACATCTTCGAACATAGCTGTGGGAGATAAGGCTTTCCTTAAATGCTGTAAGAAAGAACTGCTGGCTTTTGTTCTATGCCTTTAGTTAATTGGCTGGTTTAAGCATGTCAGTCTCTCCTTCAGTGTATTCCCTTCCTTCCCAACAACAGACAACTCCAAATCCTTAGAATTTCTATCATCAGCACATCTCTCAAATTGCTAGAGATATTGCAAAAGCTAGTGCTTGCTCCCCCACCTGCATCTTGTCCCAGTCCCCCACACGCGGGAACCTTAGACTGATACTTAGTGTTCCCGGGTTCGCCATTCCCAAGTACAGTCTTCAAGGGCCCGAGTTTTCCATTTGTCTGAGAGTGTCTCAATGGCAGTGTACTATTTGTAAAATTTGCTTTCTAAGATCACTCGTATTATCGACTATCCACCAAAAGTAGACCCTGGGACGGGATTTAAGTGCAGTACATTTATCTGAGAGATAGAAGAAAGCCTTGGAGAAAAGCTGGAGAGTCATACAGAGGAAGAAAGGCAGTGGATGGAGAGTCCATTAGCAGGGGATGGTGGAGCTGAATACGTGGGAAGCCAAGAAACAGAGTAAAACATCCATATCACATTAACCTGCCCCAGAGGAAAGGGGCCAAGGATCTTTATATATTCCCCCTAGCCATTGATGGAGGATTATTTTCTGGGCTTCCTACCCATGAGGACTTTATACCTTTTCATGACTTCAGAGGAAAAGACAACTTCCAAAGACATGCAGATGCTGAAACTTGGAGTAAGTTACAGGTTACTGAAGGACCATGGTTTGGGTATGCAGGCATGCTGTGCCTTTTCCTAAGGGACTTTTTCCAATGTCCTCAAAGGTTGTTCTTCTCCATTTATGTTCCCATTATCCTCAAATAAAGATACTACATTTATTTTGTCATAATTTTTATTGTGATTTTTCTACCAATGGAAGCAGGGCCAGGACTATGTCTTTTTTGTTAACTTATTTACATCAGCTTCAGTAACTGACAGAGTACTTGACACATAGTAGGTTCTCAAAAGTGCAAAATAAAAATAATGTTATATTAAGCAAAGCACTCTCTCATGATCTTCTGAATTGAGGACTTTGTTTCTTTAGACAATAGGTGGTGGTTTCTGCCTATCTGCTATAGTCTTGGTGTTCACACAAAGCTGGAAATTTGGTTTCCTCTTGACACTTCAAAAATGTTTAGAATTTATAATTTTATAAAGGTTTTAGATTTTTAAAAAAGTATCTGGCTTATTTTGGAAGCAGTAAACCCTTCTCCATTGATATAATTTTTAAAAATATATATTTTATTTATTTTTAGAGAGGGGAGAGAGAGGGGAGTAAAACATCAATGTGTGGTTGCATCTAGTGCACCCCCTACTGGGGACCTGGCCTGCAACCCAGGCATGTGCCCTGACTGGGAATTGAACCGATGACGCTTTGGTTCGCAGGTCTATGCTCAATCCACTGAGCTACACCAGCCAGGGCTGATCTAGCTTTTTAAAAAGTGCAGAAAACAACCTAGTGGAAACTTTGGTATGGAAATGGTTTGAAGATGTCAAACACAATTTGGCCAAATATGTGCAAACAAAAGTGATCTACGCAACATAAACATAGTCTTTTTGCTAATCTTCACACACAGACACACACACACAATCGCAATTCTATCTCAAACTAATAGTAAATTCCAAGAGGGAAAAATACTTCTATGCCTTACTGTTTCTTAAGGAACTATATTATGTCATGTATCTGCATATGTTCCATATTTGGGTACATTTCCAACTGTATGCCAGTGATTAAGTAATCCTTACTTATTTGGATCAAGATGTAGTTGTAGTAGTTCAATACATTCAGATGTTATAATGTATAATGTTTAGGTATAATTAACACTCCTTAACATTTAAAGCTCACCGCATTCTTCTTTCCTGACTCCATTCTTAGAAGAGAGATATAATCTTCCATAAAGTTTAAAACTGATTTATATTAAGTTGTTGTTGTTGTATGTATTAATATCAGTGTTTGAAGATGGATACAATCATAAAATTTAAAGGTAATAAAATATACCCTTAAAATAGATTCTCAGCATTGAGCCCAAAGCCCAGCTCATAGAATATGTTTAATAGTTATTCATTGAATGAAATGCCCTAGATTTCTACTCAAATTTTTCTTGTAGCACACTTATAGAAAACTTGTGTGAAACCACAAACTTCCTGACATGCAACAAAATAGAAAAAGATTTGCTGGGTTATATGTTTGAACCTAAATAAAACTAATAGCCATTTTATTTTTTAGGGCTTCTTAGCTATATTAAAAGAAGAGAAAAACTACCAAAATATACTACCTAGTAGATATTATTTATTGGTAAACTAAATACCATAGCACAGTTTATTTTCCTGCTATAAATGCGAAGGAAGTTTATCCCGGTAGCTGATGGTCAGAAATGTGCAGTAATGTATGTGAAGAAGAATGTTATACTAAATATAATACATTAGGCTGTTTCCTTTGATAAATCAACAATTTTTAAAAAATTCACGCTAATCTAATGAACAGACTAATGATATAACTTGTCCACTATTGTGTAAAATGATACTAGTTCCATTTTAAATCACTAAGTGGCTTGAATTAAAACACAGTCTAAAAAAATGACTCACTCATTGACCCTAGAACTGATATTTGATACATACTTGAATACTCAGATTTATTATTTAGACCCAGGAAGCGTTTTCTAGGAGGTAGTGTTAGGAGGATGGTACAGTGCCATGAAATCCTACAGATGGAGACTTCTCTTATCCTCAGCTAATGACGGCAGTGCTCATGGGGCTCTGCCTCAGGCCAGCAGGAGAATAGGACTCGGGGTAGAAGGATCTTCAGTTTGTTTATTCAAGCAGCAGGAAAAGGGTACAATACACTTCCTAGGGATGTCATAACAAATGACCACACGCTGGGTGGCTTAAAAGAACAATTTTTTCTCTCTGACAGTTCTGGAAGCCAGAAGCCAGAGGTCTGAAATCAAGTCATCCAAAAAAGTAAGTTCCTCCTGGAGGCTGTAACGGAGAATCCATGCTATGCCTGTCTTCCGGCTTCTGTGACTTCTGGCAATCCTGGGCATTCCCGACTTACCTGGTACTCCAATCAACTTCTCCAATCACCGCCTCGGCCTTCCCAGGGCCTTCTGTGTCTGTCTGAAATCTCCCTTTGCCTTTCTCATCATCATAAAAGGGAGTTGTAAAATATTTTTTAAAAGGAGAGTTTTTTTTAAAAAAACAATCCTTGTGACACTTTGAAAATGAATATTTGTGTATGTATAACATGTTGGTATACTTCTGCACACATGTGTGTTTTTTTGAAAGAGATAGTTGAAAGAGAAATACTTAATCTTATCCAACAGCTGACAAAAGCAAAGAGGGGGATCCTGTAATGATGAAGTATGCTCAACTATGGGTTAAGAAGAAAGTGCATATTTTTTAATTTTATAGAGTGATGGTAAAATTGGGTGTTTTTTGTCTTTGTTAATGATTATTACTCAATACAAAGACTGAGTGTTGTTTCCATTACAAAGAAAAATACTTGAAAAAACAATATGGAAAATCCAGTGACAATTTTTTTAAATCCTTATCTGAGGGCATTCTCTCATTGCTTTTAGAGAGAGAAGAAGGGAGAGATGAAGGGAGAGAGAGAAATGTTGATTGGTTTCCTCCTTCTTGTAAGCACATACTGGGAATCAAACCTAGGCATGCACCTTGACCAGAAATTGACCCCAACCCCTTGATTCCGGATGATGCTCCAACAAACTGAGTCACACCAGCCAGTGCTAATTTTTTTTTAAATGGTTAGTCATCACTTTCCAATGCATATTTTTGTCATAATAGCTTAATATTTGCTACACTGAACTTATTATTTAAAAAGGATATTTCCTTATTTTGATTTATTTTTTATCAAACTAATACATAAACATGGTTTACAAAGCCAAATGAAAGTTAAAAATGTGCATTAGTAATGTGCTTTAGCTCAGCCCTAGAAGCCACACTAAAATGACTGTAAAGAAAAAGGAACTAAATATACTAGGGCACAAAGGAGAAAAAAAAAGGCCAACAGCAGATAAAGGAGACTAGAAATGACACCAAAATTTTGGAAAACTTATGGTAGATGGAAGAGTCACATTTGACTTAGGAGACTAGGAACTATTCAGATGTTAAGCAGCAGAGCAAGAAGTAAATTCTACTACAGTGATCCAAGCTCATGAACTCCTGTTACTCAGATACTGGAGACGTGGAGCTGAAAAATGACATTGGTTAAAGCTCTTAGAAGGAAGAGTTGGACTCCTAGATACCCTCCCATCTTATTTCAGGAAGGTTATTGGATACTCTGAACCACGTTCCGCTACAAGGGACACTGGAGAAATGGAGGCTTATGTGAAAATGTACCTGACTGTATTTTCCCGAGCTCCAGGAAGGGACGGGGTGGACAGCTTGCCTTGTGTTCCCAGGGAAGAGATTAGAAAAATCATCTCAGGGAACCTGATAGAACAAAGAGGAAGAAAATGAACAGAAACAGTATCTGGAGACCAGTATCTGGGGACCTTAAGGTAAAGTCTTTTGTTTTTAAGACACACACACACACACACACACACACATCTGATTATGAGTACCAAAGATTGACAGATACTTGAGAAAAATATCTAAACATTCAGAAAGAAATCAAAACATACAATCATAAAAGTGGACTTTGAGGAAACACAGCCAGACATTGCAAGGAGTAGAAGTAAATTTAGACATGGAAACATTTTATTATTTTCAGATGAATAAAAGGAGAGATTGCATTCATAAAATAAAAACACAGAACCAAATAACAAACAATCATAAAGCAAGAAAGAAATCAAGGAAATTAAGAAAGAGATGGTAGTGAGTATTCATTTACAAAACAGTCGAAATGTTGAAAATAAGGCTGAGAAGAATTTCACAAAATTTGAAACAAACTGACAAAGACACACTATAGAGAAATGTAGGTTTATAAAGGATCCCACAACAGATACAGAGTAGGTTCTGAAAAGAGAGAAGATGAAAACTGGGATCATCCTATTATCAAAGAAATAATTCAAAAAGCTTTTGTAGGACTTATGGCCAAGAGTTTCCAAATTGAAAGATTTTCCAGGAGTCCAGAGTAAGTGAAGTACACACACACACACACACACACACACAGGCCCATCATCCTAAAACTGAAGAACACAAAAGCAAAGATGCTTTAAGCTTGAAAAAGGGAAAAAAATTGGAAACCACAATGTTGTCAGATTTCATAACACTAGAAAAATAAGTTAAAACACCATGAAGAAATGTCTTTAGATTTAGAGAAAAAATTATTTCAAACGTAGTTATTGTCTACCCTGCAAGCTGTAAGTCAATACTTTGTTATAATTCTATTTTCCGACACAACAGAACTCCACAAGCTAGACCTGGTGTATTACTTCCCCCAAAGCTTCTAGACATTGCGCTCCACACAAAAGCTGTAGTAAAACAAGAAAATGGAAAACCTTGACATCCAGGAAGCTAACAGGCTTTCATGTGGGACAGAAATGAGAGGCAATCCTAGTATGACAGAAAGGAAGACACAATAAATATATTAGCTGTGCAGTGGGCCCCAGAGACAGCAAACAACTGGATCAGGGATGGCGAGGGGTAACTTCCAGGAGAGCTAGTGAGGGGGGTGAACACAGACATAACAGAAATGGATAGATTTCCAGGTGGCTTTGAATGTTTTATAAAACACCTTCCTGCTTTGTCAGAGATTTTCTACATGCATTTCTAATGGGTTTCTCTTTTAATTTAATCTTGTTTAGGTTGTGTTCCTCAAAGATGACACGTGTTAGTAAATATGAAAATGCATAACCAGAATGAAGGCATTGCATTTGTTGAAAACAAAAAAATGTGGAACTCTTGGAATCTAAGTCGTGCAAGGAAAAGTGAGAACAATGGCACCTCGAGGCAGGAGTTATCTATCAAGTCTCCGCCATGCAGGAGTAAAGCAGTTTGGTAAACCATTTCTGGCTCTCTCCTGGCTCAGACCACAGGTCCAGTGAGGCCGTGTCCCCTAGAATGTGGTCACAAAGTGCTAAAATACCGAAGGTCTCTTGTACTCGGAAGAGCTTACTATAAGGTACTATAGTTTCCTTATTAATGCACCATAAGGAAAGGACGACTTCAAATCCTGATGACCCAACAGGAAGCAAGTCGGGAAAAGTGGGGCAATTCTATAATTCTGCTGCAGGACGTACCCCCTGTGAGTGTTCAGCACTCTGAAACAATCAATAGTCAGATGATAAGGAATCTTTATGGATAATCAAAATTAAATATTTTGCCCTATCCTAAACCTCGTAAACTAATTAGGAATCTAGATACTTTTGGAAATTTGGGATGAGGAAGTGGCGTAGTGCAAAAGAGTCAAATCACCAGTGGACCTGAATCTCAGACCCTTGCCAAGTACTGAATATACCCTGCTTGACACAGTGATGGTGTCTTCCATTCTCTCAAACTAATGCATTCTCTAAGCCACAATATCCTCATCTGTAAACTGGTACTATCAGGAGAAATGTAGCATTTAGATATAATGTGATCAATAAACACCTGCAGGTATGTACTTTAGGACTGATGAAAAAATGGGAATTTACCCTTATTGTCAATGGTAATTAGGCATCTGGACAGCATATATCTTACTGGTTGATTGTTTCCTCACTACTGATCTTCCCATGGGATCTCCCTCCTCCCATAACCCATGGTTTATACCTAGGGTTGGGGTTAAGCAGTCGTATTTGCAACCTTTGGCTCTTTCTTTATGATTGACCAGAATGTGGATCCATGCCCAGCCTGCTCAGAATCAACAACATTCTCTTATCTTAAAATCTTCATTTTTAAGAGTTGCAAATAATGAAGTCAGACCGAATTCTGTTCCGCAGTCCATAAAGCAGAGCCAAATGCCTCCTTACTGTGTTTTAAAGTTCTGTTTATTAAAACAAATATTTTTTGTCTTTTGAGTAAATTTCTGTTGCATTAAACAAAGAAAATTTTCTTTGGTAAAGTATTTTGGTAATTTAACCATTGATTAAATTATGGTTTCTATAGGACAGTCATATTTAGATCCCACTATTGAAACAGAATTTTTTGTATATGTAACTTACCAACTATGTCAACATGACTTCTATAATGAATGTTGTATCAATGTTTACACAGAGATAAACTTAATTTTTTATGAAATATGATAAAGGATAATAATGAATATGGAATTATACTACAAATCTCACATATCTATAATAATATGACTATTTCTAGTTCTAGTCCTGAATAAGATTAAAATAAAAATATATCCTTGTTATTTCTGATTCTGTTTTAAATTTAGTCCACTGAAAGAAATTAATAAGAGATAAAAACACCTTCTGGCTATCAGTAGATATAAATAACAAGTCATTATTCTCAATAGAAATTTAATTCTATATGTTCATTTTTATTTAGACATTGGTTGGTGAAGTTCTTGAAATGTATTCTTGAAATTGTTCATTAGATTATTGTCTATTAAGGCATTGCAATATCGAGGACGTTGAATTCATCATATATTCTGAAGTTCTAAAGTGAACTTGGACAGGAAAGCATAATTGAGATCAAGATGTGAAGGTTTGTAATTCCAAATGGTTTCTGATAAATGCAATTACCACAGTCTGGAAGGCGAGTTAAAAGGTCATTCATTTTGAATCAAATGAGTTTTCCTTTTGCTCTTTTATGGCAGTGTTCTCTATTATTTTATTATTTCTGACTGTGACAAATGTAAGGGATCTGTAGAAATATCAGATATACATGGGGCCGTGGGCAGGAGTACATTTACTCAAGCACACGCACCACGGGCGGCCTTCCCTGTCCCATCGCTACCGAGACTATCGCCTGCCCTGTGGTATGTGTCAGCAACTTTTCCTGTTTCACCTAGTTTCACAAGCAATGAACTTCATCATCTCAAAGGACAGCTGAGATGATGTTCCTACTGTAAATCAAAAATTTTGAATTAAACAGACATCTGTTAAACAGACATAAGTGCCTCAAAAATATTGAGGTGCTAGATTTCTAGTATTGAAAAGGCATGCCCTAAACAGTTAATTTTGGTATAAGAGAAATTCATATACACATGATTCTAGGAGCTTTATTCCTTCATGTGACTGTATTGAAAATAGGACCCTGAAGGAAATGATTAAGGATAAAGCCCTGATCTTGGAGAAGTGGTGCCCTTATTTAAAAAAAAAAAAAAAAAAAAAAGGAAGAAACACCAGGGAGAGAGCTCTCACTAGGATCTCGCTGTGCTAACCCCCTGATCCTGGACTTTCAGCATTCAGAACTGTGAAAAAATAAATATCTGTTGTTTAAACCACCCAGTCTACGGTATTTTTGTTATGGAAGCTTGGGCTAACTAATATACATAAAATGGGGAAAAAGTAACGCTGTGTGGGTGAATCAGAATAATATAAATCTTTACAGAGAAAGTAACTACGGTAGGTAAAATAATGCTCAAAAATGTCTATATCTCAGTCCTGGAAAATTACAAGTATGTTATCTCTCATGGCAAAAAAAAAAAAAAGACTACATGAATGTCATTAAGTTAAAGATCTAGAGATGGAAAGATTAATCTGGATTATACCAATGGACAACGGCCCGACTGCTTGCTTTGAAGGTGGAAGAAGGGGCCACGGGCCAAGCAATACAGGTGGCCCTAGGAAAACAGAAAACCAAAGGAACATATTGTTGCTTAGAGTCTCCAGATAAAATGCAGTCCTGCAGAAACTTTGGTTTTAACCCCATAAATCCCATTTCATATTTCTGACCTCCAGAACTGTGTGATAATATATTTGTGTTGTTTTAAGACCATAAGTTTGTGGTAATTTTTTACCTCAGTATTAGGAATCCAAGACAGTGGACTTTGAGCTGGCTTTGGGACACAAGAAGACAAATGACTGAGCTAAAGAAAGAAGTTTTCATTGCACAGACATCGGCATGAAAAAGAAAGGCAGGTTCAGGGGACTGAAAGTGACTGGGATGGATATAAGGGGCTAGTTAGAAACAGAAGGTGATGAATCCCGAAAGTAATGTCAGGGCGTGGTGTTCGAAGTTATTTGAGTAGGCCTTGCAAGTTATTTGAGTTTAGTTGTCAGGAGTCAGGGGAAGATTTAGACAGTGGGGTAGTGTTTGGAGATGGCACATGTAAGAAGATGAATGAAAAGGCAGTGTGGGAGACGAGAGACGGGGAGTTGGAAAAGAGCTAATTTTGACAGTACAAAGTGTGTGACCGCCACCTGATGCAGCAGATCCATCCTCTCGTCTCTCTGAACAGGCCCAGTAATTTCCATCTCTGCTATGTGTTCAATATGTCCAACATCTCTTATCTCTTTAATTAATAATTTAAAAGTTAATAATCAAAATGTAGTTGCATGATAAAGTTAAAAGAACAATATATAATTTGGGGGTTTTATCTGATTGAGTCGATCCTCGTATCTATTGAAATTTTTACTGTACCTAGGAACCAATTAATTAGAGTGCAAAAATTTAGGGATTTGTTTTCCAGCCATTGCTACCCTGTCCAGATCATCTATGTTGTCTTCCCCAAAAGTCCAGCGCCTCTCTGTATTTCTATAATCACTGGGCATAATCCTATATATTTGCATTGCTACTTTAAATGTCTACTTATGGGTAGACTGTCATTTGCTTAAGACAGAGAGTAAATTCTTTATCTTTGCATAACTAGCATTTACTAATAAACAATAAATGTTGAATAAATGTTTATTGAAAATATGATAAAATGAGAAATGAATGATAACTGTTGTGGTCATTTCCATGCCCATTATGTTCCTAGAGAAATCATTTGCACTGTGCAAGGAAAAAAAGTCAATATCAGATAATGTATAAGATTCAATATTCAGAACTGAGGAAGCCAAGTAGCCAAGGATGATGTCACATGAAGAAGAAACAGCAGGCATAACGAGATACAGTAGCAGGTGCAATCCATCCTGACCCAAATAATCAGCAAATAAAGACACTTCAGCAATAACTGGTCCTCCACGGCACCCAGATATGCGACATTGTTGGGTATTGTTCACAGAAGTTGGCTTGAAAGGATAACAGGGATGTCAGAATGAGATGATAATGGTTCAAAATTTCTTTTTTTTTAAATTTTTTTTATTGGCGTTTTAATACAGTTGACTCCATTTTCCCACCACCACTTTCCCCTGCCCTACCCACGCCCACCTCCTGCCCTCAATCCCACCCCTCCTTGGCTCGGTCCATCAGTCCTTCATACATGTTCATTTATGTCCCTTTCCCTTCTTTCCCATGTTAATTGTTTGGAATTTCTTATAATTATTACAACTTTCATGACTCACGAATCATTCATGTTAATTACTTAACTATTTTATGTTTTTATATACTTGACAAAGAAACCTGCCTTGTTTTCTAAGTAATGTAAAGAATTTTACTGTTTCCAGAATCTACTCTACCAGTAATAATATCAGATTTATGACAGCTAATTTCATTAATATTAGTGGAAGTTTTGCCAATAGAATTAATCAGGTATCACTGATGCACAAGAGTTTGGTAGAAACTATGAAGATCTCATGTGCCAAGGACATTAGCAGAAGTGGATGACATCAAGAAACAAAATTTATTGAAGTATGATCATCTAAATTAGTCCCATCAGTGTTAAGAAATATTTGTCATCATATGAGAGAGAAAGCAGCCTTTCGTAGAGAATTAAAATAGAGTCAAGACCCTCTTTCTATTTTGAGGAAAATAATATAGCGAAACCTGTAAATAGAAAAATCACTGAATATATCTGTTGGTGTATAATATTCTGACAGCTGTCTAATTTCTTTTGAAATTATATATTTTCATGTTCTTTTAATTCATGTTTTTGGTGAGGAAGAAAACCTCAATTAAGTGCTTACTCTCCTAAATAATTTAATTTTGAGTAGCTACCTTTGGCTGCGCTTAGAAAACTTAAATAGAAAAGAAGCTGTAGAAACTTGGGTGGGAGTGATATAATTGCCATAGTAATAGTAATTTCCATCAACAAGCTACATTTGCCTTAGAATGAGCAGGATACAGGATTTATAAGGCAGCACCTATTCTGATTTTAGATTTATCAGTCTATTTCACAAATACTTACACACATTGATGTATTAGCTGAAAATAATATTTCCTTGGCAACATACAGAAATTAACATTGCCATATGAGTGAAGATAGTCATTTCTTTTTCCCTTTTATAAAAATCTATGATCATTTTCCTCCAAATCAAAACATTTCATGTAATTTTTATTAAACATTATATAAATGCAATTGTGAATGAAAAATAAGTATCTTGAATGCAAAAATCAGCTAAATAAAAATGGTAAGAAGATATGGAAAGAGAAAACTCATTTATTTGCAATGACTTTGCCAACGTCATCAGAGTGCATAAAGTATTACCTCGAATAATTTCAAAGCACTCACTTATATTTTCAACACATTTGCCAACACATGTGTTAAATGCTTATTATGTATCATAACATTGTAGTAGATACAAGAGTTAGGATTGGGAGTAAAAACAGAAATAACTCTTTAATTAAAAATGTACTGTATTAAGTGCTGGGAAAAATATTATAGCATCATGGAACCATGTTGAGGGACAGAGAGTTGGGAGGTATGTAGGGAAGAATGGATGAGTGCTTCTTTAGAAAGAAATATTTAAAATATGAAGGATCCTGATGTAGACGTTAAAAAATTTGGCCTGCATCCTAAGAACTATTAAGAGATTGAATCGTTTTACATAGGGGAGTGACATGATCATAGCTGAGTTTGTAAAACGTTTATTCTAGCTTTACTATGGAAAAGTATTAAACTGGAGAATGGGTAACATACAAGTAAATTTTTTTTGTATGTTGCAAGAGCTATAAAATACTATATAGCTTTTTAGTAATGACTTATAAAAACAATATATGCACAACAATATTTGAATATACAAAAAGTCAAATTGAGAATTTGACTTCTCAATGTTCAAATTCTAGTTAGCACTTAAAATATATATGTATTGCAATTAAATTCATCTATTTGAGTTTTAGAAATATTTTACATCAGATACTTTATATGTAATAGTATGTTATAAAATGTATATAGGTAAAACCTATAAAATAAATAATGATTTTACATAATGATTGTGGAAAAGCAAAAATATATTAAAAGCTATTTTATTTTTTTAATTTTTAGAGCAATTTATTTTGTGGCTTATGGATGTTAAAATATTTAGATGTGAATTGATGGTTTAACTCAAAATATGCTAACAACATCACCAACTATTCTGACAGGAAAGCCTAGTCTTAGACAAGGGTTAGTGCTCCCACCTGGGAGTAGGAGCATTTTGTAAATTATTTTACTTATTTAAAAAAAATATGTTATTTATTTATTTTTTAGAGAGAGGGGAAGGGAAGGAGAAAGAGAGGGAGAGAAACATCAATGTGTGGTTGCCTCTCACGTGCCCCCTAGTGGGGACTTGGCCTGTAACCCAGGCTTGTGCCCTGACTGGGAATTGAACTGATGACCCTTTGGTTCCCAGACCAGCATTCAAGCCACTGAGGCACACTAGCCAGGGCTTTAAATTATTTTAATAATGGTACATTATTGTACCACTGTCAATCTCACCTTCTAAAAGTTTTTGCTTTTCAAGCTACAATCAAACTCATGTACAGTCATTCCCTTTCAATATTGAAATTGGCGAGTTCCATTTTTTTGTGTGTTATTAACAATAAACCTAAAATCATTTGCTGGTGTTTGATCCCAAGATAGCAGTACAGCTAAGAAGTTAATTGGGTAATTAAAATAAAACAAAGACTAAAATCCTCTTGATAATTTTTTTGATTTTGAAACATTATTTATTTATTTTTAATTATTTTAAGATGCCAATAAACTTACATAAATATTAACTCAAAATGAATTAAAGACTTGAATGCAAGGCCAGAAAGCATAAAATTCTTGGAAGAGGACATAGTTGGTAACCTCTTTGACATTTTTTGCGGATCTGACTCCAATGGCAAGGTAAACAAAAGCAAAAATAAGCAAATCATACTGTATCAAGCTACAAAGCTTCTGCACAGTAGAGAAATCCTCACCAAATGAAAAGGCAATCTACAGAATGGGAAAAGATATTTATAAATCATTCATCTGGCAAGCAATTAATATTCAAATATATAAATAACTCGCAACTCAACCAAACCAAAACAAAACAAAACAAAACAACAAACAACCCAATTTAAAAATGGGCAGAGGACAGTTGACCAAAAAAGGTGTACAGTGGGCCAACAGGCACATAAAAATATTTAACATAACTAATTGTTAGGGTAATGGCAAATCAAAACCACAATAAGATATCACTGCACACCCATTTGAATAGCTATTGTCAAAAAGATAAATAACAAGTGTTGGTGAGAAAGTGGAGAAAAAAGGACCCTCATACACTGTTGGTGAGACTGTAAATTGATGCAGCCACTGTCAAAAATAGTATGGAAGCTCCTTAAAATATCAAGAATTGAACTACAATAGTATCCAGCTATTTTACTTTTGGATAATTAAACAATAATATGAAAACACTATTTTAAAAAGATATATGCACCCCTATGTTTACTGTAGCATATTATAAATAGTCAAGTTGTAGAAACAATTTAAGTGTCCATTGATGAATGAATGGATAAATAAAATTATATATATATACATACACACACATACATACATACATGGCCACATAATGGAATACTACTCAACCTTAAAAAGAAGGAAGTCATGTCACTTGTGACATCATGGAAGGACCTATAGGATATTGTGCCAAGTGAAATAAATCAGATGGATAAAGTCAAATACTGTATGGTTTCACTCATATGTGTAATCTAAAAAAGCAAAACAAACCAATAAAATAAAACAAAAATTCAGACACAAAGAACACACTAGCATTACCAGATGGTAGGGGAGTTGGGAGGGTGGAGAGTGAAGGGAGGGAGTCACGGACATGGTGACGGATGCTGACCAGGCTTGTGGTGGTGATCACTTTCTCATGTGCACAAATGTCAAATTGTAAGGCTCTACACTTGAAACTTGTATGGTAAAATCCTTAGAAAATGATAGATACAATTTTCACTAGTGCTGGGAAAATTTAAAAGTAAACCTACCCATCACATTATGATAAATGTTTGTATGCATTTTCATCTGGGTAACATCAGTGGAATACAGGAAAAAATTCATAATTCCCACATTCTTAGAACAAAAGTATAAACAAATGAAAGCAATGACAACAGCTAAACATTACAAACTTCATCCAATACAACCAGGGAAGATGTTTGTTTCTTATGTATTGATTCCTTTTTTTATACTTGAAAAATGTGTAACACACCAAAAATACCAAATATGTAAGTAAAAGTATGGACTGTCATGGGTCTAAACACTTAGATGTCATACATGTTTAAACCAGAGATCCATTCTTGATGGTGCATTGAGGCAAAACTGACATTTAATCTCTCTACTTTATAATTCTCTTTACTTGCTTTTGTTTGTATTGCAGTGAAGTTTGTACAATTATTCAGAACTTGTATCCTTTTGGCAGATTCATCAATAAAAATGTACAAGACCCTAAAATCATTTAAAATTAACATTTAGTGACACTTACAGGTAAGGCTTTAATTGGTAGAAGGATATTTTGCATGCAAAGTGCACACTATCTGTCACCTTTAATTTACTGCCATGACAAGTTCCACACTGACATTTCTGTAAAGGTAAAGTCATTATTTATTCACCTCAGGCCAAGACCATGACATGCCTTTTAATTTCCAGACTATTGTAGGTTTAATATGAATATCCTTAGAACAGTTTTTGGCATCAACTCTAGTGGCCAAAATGCAAATGTTTACCCAGGAATCATGAGCATACTCAAGACCTTCAGGAGTTAGTATATTGAGAATACTGATAGGTCAAATTTAGTTTGACCTGATTTTCAAAAGAAGAAAATTAGACAAGATGTTACTGAAGTTCTCAAATTTTCTAAACCATCAATGGCAAATGGGTGATACATTTAAGCGGAAAACAAATTGAACAATTACAGTACTTGTTAATAGGTATTAATTTTAAACTGAAGACAGAACTATCTTCTGTGATTCTTAAGGCTCAATTTTCAAATGATAACATAAATTTAGAAAAGAGATTTCTTGAGCTGGTATTTTGTGGATGGCTTTGAAGTAGCTACAGCATGATCTTGGTTAGACCGTTAGCTTTGTTCACTTAAAATTATTAGGTGTAGAGGTGAAGAAGCAGAGAGGTGGCCAGGTGGCAGTGGGTGGCAGAAGACACTGCCAGGGAGCTGTGAATGTTCACAAACCCACCCATCCTGGGACCCACAACAAGGAGAGCAGCTGAAAGGGCTCCAGTCACACATGGGAAGGGGATGAAGTGACTGGTAAGGGGGTGAGGGCCAGGAAAGATCCCAGAAGTCAGCCAGTGGTGGCATTGTTCCCTCTTCTACTCCTTCCCCATATATGGTTGCCCCACCCTGGCAAATACCCAAGGCTTTGCCCCATATGACTCAACAAGTACACTAAAATGGAATCAAAGCAGCTCTACCTAGAACACAGACACAGGGAGGCTGCCAAAATCAGGACACAGAAATATGGCCCAAATGAAGAAACAGGACAGACCCCCAGAAAAAGAATTAAGCAATGCAGAGATAGCCAACCTTTCAGCAGAGTTCAAAACACTGGTGGTAAGGATGCTTAAAGATCTCATTGAATATGGCAAATGCATAAGGGAAGAAGTGAAGGCTCTACTAAAGGAAATAAGGAAAAATTCACAGGAAATCAACAGTGACGGGAAGGAAGTCAAGATTGAAATCAATGATTTGGAACATAAGGAAGAAATCAACATTCAGCTGGAACAAAATGAAGAAACAAGAATTCAAAAATATGAGGAGAGTTTAAGAAGACTCTGGGACATCCCCAAAAGAGCCACCATATGAATCATAGGGATACCAGGAGGAGAAGAAGAAGAGAAAGAAATAGAAAATTTATTTGAAAAAATGAATGAAAGAAAACTTACCTAATTTGACAAAGGAAATAGACACACAAGTTCAGGAAGCTCAGAGAGTCCCAAACAAGTTGCACCCAAAAAGATCCATAACAAGAGACATCATAATTAAAATATCAAAGATTAAAGATAAAGAGAGAATCTTAAAAGCAGCAAGAGAAAGGCAGAGAGTTATTTACAAAGGATTTCCCATAAGACTATCAGCTGATTTCTCAAAAGAAACTTTGCAGGGAGGAACTGGCAAGAAGTATTCAAAGTGATGA
>PVJI01018319.1:0-33603 GCA_004026765.1 Micronycteris hirsuta | reverse complement strand
GGTGGATGGAGGTGTGGTAGGAAGGGTGGGTGAAGAAAGGGTGGGAGGAAGGGTGGGTGGATGGAGGTGTGGTAGGAAGGGTGGGTGAAGAAAGGGTAGGAGGAGGGGTGGGTGGATGGAGGTGTGGGAGGAAGGGTGGGTGAAGAAAGGGTGGGAGGAGGGGTGGGTGGGAGGAAGGGTGGGCAGGAGAGAAGGGAGTAGGAGGACTGATGGTAGGAAGTGAGGAGCAGAGCCAACTCTGACAACTACACTATCAGGACTTGCTTATAAAATGCCACATCCCTGGCAAACCTACATGAGGAATCCTCCAAAATATGTTCCAAAACAAACACATTTGTTCATATTACAAGAAGGAAAACAGGCTGCAGGATGGGGAGGGAAAGGAAAAGTTGGGCTGGTGAAAGCGTTCCAAGCCAAGTAGCTCCGTAGACATGGTCTCCGCGGATGACGTCCTCTGCTGGGATTAAGACCACGGTCCTAAGGTCTTCACACAATTCCCCTGTCTGGACTAAGAAGATGAAGCTGAAGGTGAAGGACTTTCTTGGGCCCCATTCCTCAGAGCCTAAAGGCACGCAGTGGCCTCACGTGAGAGGCACCAGTAGCCCTGGGTTCACGAAAGCAGCAGGCTGAGCTATGAAACTTACCACAAACTTATCCTTGAGGAACTTGGCACTGCTCACTTTGAAGTTGACCAGGGGCAAGACGGTCTTCAGCTCTCGGAGGCTGATGCTGCAAAAGAGAGGAACCCCAGCTGCGTCAACCTTGAGGGGTTTCAACAGCGGAGGTTTCAGCTACTCCCATCGGCTACCGCCTCAGGTGGCCCTCCAGGAGAAGAGCCGAGCAAGAGCTCATAAGTGAGGGCAGGAGACCTGGGTTCAAGGCTGAGATGACAGCCCAATGTGCAAAACTGGCCTCTACCCTTCTGGGATGGCCGTGGACACAGTCATGTAGGCAGAACATGGCATTAGGTGAACAGATAACCTCTTAAGATATGAAATGTCACAAAGGTTCAAAGCAAAGATGGGTCACTGGAGGCCAGAGAGGAGGAAGGGGAAAGATCCAGCCTTAGCTGAGCATCTACTATGTGCCAGGGTGTCATCCAGGCAGTAATGCTCCCTAACTCCACACTACATTCCACCCCTACACAGTGTGCATTACCGATCTCCAGGGTTTGGAACAGGCAATGTGGGGGAGAGCTGGGGGTCACTACTCAAGGTCAGAGCCAGGTGGAAGCAGAGCCTGGGTCTGAATCAAAGCCCAAAACCTATAGTCATTTGACCACACCACAGGGATCTTCATGAGTGTATGCCACACCACCCCGGGTCTGCCTGTAACCACCACAGTTGTCTGCCTCTCGGGGAACAGCATGAATGGCGGGGGGTCCAGGTGGTGTGTCAGGGGCATGAGACCGGTCCCTTGTGGCTGCAGAGCCATGTTCCACAGAGTGACAGAGGGGATGGGAGGGGGGAGGCACTGGTGTGGTCAGAGAAAACTGCTCTGTGTTCTAGAAACGTCAGACTGGTCAGGGGCTGTGCATGGCCAAGGAAGGAAGCCTGCCCAGGTGGTGGGCAGAAAATGACCCACTTTCCCAACACTGCCAGCTCGGCCTTTGCCAGTCCATCTGGAAGGAAACAGCACGTGCATCACATTCAGCAGGTACCACTGGAGATGACCAGTGTCCCCACCTCCAGCTTTCTGACCTCCAGTCTAACCGCCTCCCTGCATTGGAGACCTTTACCTGCAAGATGCTTCCCTACGCCTAACTACTGCCAGCTCAGCACCAAGGGCTTCCCAGAGATGCTGAGAGTATCGAAGAGCCTGGTGGGCTGGGGGAGCTGGCTGGGACCCCTCTCTGGCCCAGCGCCCGGCATGTGCAGGAAGAGCCTGGCAGGGGCAGGGTGAAGGGAGAACAGCGGCAGGGGCTGGTGCTGCAAGCTGAGGTATAGGAGATCTGGCCGAGCGGGTGGCCCAGCAGAGCTCATGGAGAAATTCAGAACCAAAGGAGAGGTCAGAGTCCCCTTGGGAACCCAGAACTTCCAGAGAGAGACAGGGCCAAGAAACCTTCCCATCTCTAGAAATAAAGAGACTGGGAGCTAGGAGCTGGTGCAGCTGCCTGGGGGGCCAGTGGCACAAACTCAGGGTCTCAGGACATGAGCATCTCAGCACCAGGACATCGAGGCTCATCTGCTCCAAAAGTCCCACCTGACAGTGAGCACCTGAGCCCCCAGATAAAGGTGGGGGCCAAAGAGCCTCTTTGGGCTCCTGTGCTGCAGCTTCCCCACTCTACTCCCCTACCCACCCCTCCCTCACTCCCCACTCTGGGTGTCTGGATCTGCGCTGCATGGCCTGGCCCTAAGCTAGGACAGGCACGCTGATTCCCCGGCTGCCGGAGGACAGGAAGCCAGCAGCTCACGAGTTCACCCCTCTCCCCATCCAGGACCTGTCATCAGATAAAGAGAGTGCCTCAGTCAAGGTCATGTCCGGCATTCAACAACAGGTTAGCCTCCATTCAGGACAGCTCTACAGGGCTGTCCCCAGAGCTCCCCACGGAGTCGGCTGAGGCTGTGCTCTGCACGGCAGCCCCGTGCCCCTGCTGCCATCACTTCTCTGAGTGCTGATCCCCTCCGCAGCCCTGAATGAGCATCCTGCACACAAACCCACATCTCAGACCCTGCTTCCTGGTGCTCCACCTGTGACAGTGGGTTAGGAACCAGGACAATCCCTATAGGGAGGGATGGCAAACCACAGTCTCCTCCCACCCACAATGAGCCACTGACAGCCCTCCCTCTGCATGGCAGATGCCACTGAACCATCATGAAATCTTCACTTCCTGGCCTGGCTTTGTCCCAGCTCCTACGAAACCTCATCCCATGGAAGCCTGTACCAAACCAGCAGGCGAGGCTGGCAGCCCGCAGAAACCTGCCTGCCGCCCTGAGGCTTGCCCCACGCCTCCACCACCCACCCTGTTCCTCATCACAACCATGACAATACTACCCACGTGTCGGTGTTTGCCAGCAAAGCCAAGCACCACACAAGCACTTTTCAATGCTAACTCACTGGACCCGCGTACCAGCCCTAGGAGGTAGAAGCTATTCGCTCTTTTACAGATTAGGGAACTGAGGCACAGTGGAATTGAGTCATTTGCCCAAACTCATACAACCAGTAAGTATCAGAGCTGAGATTCAAACTCAGCGCTGCCCAGAACTTTCTGCAATGATGGAAATGTTATAGACTGGGCTGTCCAATGTGGCAGCCGCCAGCCACATGTGGCTGTGGAGTGTGTGGGATATGGCCAGTGCAACTAAGAAACTGAAATGGCCACCGTAGTTCATTTTTGTTCATTTAGATTTAAGTAGCTAGATTTAAGTGGCCCCATGTCGGCCAATGCAGTTCTAGAAACTTGCTGCTCTAGAGTCCCTGGACCAGTAGCATCAACGTCAGCTGGGAATTTTTCAGAAATGCACATTCTTGGGCCCCAGCCAGAACGTCTAGTGAAACAGAATCTCTGCAGGGGATGCAGTGCACATATGTGGCTAGGGCCCCCCAGGTGGTCCCAAGGTGCTAAAGCCACAAATATTAATTCCATGAAAGTCATTTGCATTCCTGTTGAAGCAGAAAACTGGACCCGCACACCTGCCTCCCACCTGCGACTCTCACCCGCTTTGCCTCCTAAAGGCCCAACTCAGTCCCCTCTGGCCCTGCCGGGCTGAAGAAGCGAGGGGAAGGCATGGCCATGTGCAGACTCAGTGTTATATGGCAAGAGGCCAAGGGCAAAGCAGGGAAAGAAATGTCCCCAGCAGGCAATCGGCTGCCAGCCCTTGGGGCTGCCACCCCTTTAGGACGACTCTGGCCCCTCGGTAAGCCTCACACTAAGGAATGCAATGGCAGTGACCCTCATGAAGAGGCAGGCAGGGGCTTTCTCAAGGGGTGTCTCAACCACAGAGAGTTTCACCTTCTTCACTGACCTTAGAACCTAATTCTCACATAAGAGACAACTAAACTCTAAAAGCTCATAAAGGGGAGGTCTCTGGAAATCTGGCCAAGATTACACAGTTAGAACATTCATGCATTTGACTCAGTCTCCCCAGGCCTGGAAAGGTCATAAGAAAAGCTTCCAATACTAGAACACCCCATTAGCCCAATGTTATGTCTAGGAATAAAAAGGGAGGAGTTCCGTTCATCCAGCAAACATTATTAAAACCCAAGCAGCCTGATCCCTGACCTCAAGTGCCCTGGCCAACAATGAGCAGCAGCAGCAACAAGGGAAAGACTTAAAGAAAGTGGAAGACATCAACTTAGGGGGCCTGAGGAATCAGGACATGAAGGCTGAGAACCCTGCAGTGACTCTGCAAGTACATCCCATGCGGATCACATCACAGGTTCACTTGGAACACAGCTCTGTGACCATGGGAATGTGAAAATCTGGACACAAAGTAAATGACAAAAAAAGGCAATTTTCCAAGCCAAATATCAAATTCCCATTGGCTGAATTATAATGTAGGCACTGACATAATGTTTCTGAAAAGTTGCAATGAAATGTAAAAGTTCTTATAGTTTGACATGAGGTGAAAATAGTTTAATCCTTCCCTCCTTTAGTGAGGCATAAAATTGAGTTATTCCCAAAGAATGGAGGGGCAGGTACCTTTACAAAGGAGAAACCTGGAAGAGACCACCTTGGCCAGGTGTTCAAGGTTGACATCACTGCTGACAACCCATGTACAGAGTATATGCCTTTTGATATGATGCATTCAAAGACCTTCACCTCTGTGATAATCTTCCCAAATGCCCACCCCAAGGCTACCCATAACTCCAGTCTAATTATGACAAAAATATCAGACCAACACAAATTGATGACATTCTACAAAATACACGAGACACACTCCTAAAAACTGTCAAGGGCATGAAAGACAAGGAAAGACAGAGCAAGTGTCACACACCAAGGGGACAGAACAACTAAGTACAATGTGGGGTGCTGGGCTGGATCCCAGACCAGGAGAAGGACATTGGTGGGGGAGAAAAGTGAACTCCAAATATACCATGCAGGATCTGAAGACAGGGAGAACTGGGCAAACGGGGATATGAGAATTCTCTATGCTTTTCTCCAAATGTAAAATTATTTCAAAATTTAAAGGTTAATTAAAGAATGGCATGTAAGAGCATTTGTATAGTTATATTCTAATAAAGTGAACAAGGAAGTAAGTAAAGTTGAGGATGGAAGAAATCTTCCAAAAAAAAATTGTAGTAGAGTTAACAGTGCTTACCATTTATTGTAATGTCAAATTTATACAAGTTTTTTCTAGTTTTAAGCATTCCCAAAATTTTCTATAATGAACAGGAGTAACTTTTATCATTAAAAAAAAATTTCATGTGCAGCTGCAGACTACGCTGAAACACCACCCACCCACCTCCATCAGCAACACACTCGGTGGGCAGACTCAGTGGCACCAGAGCCCTGCTAAAGTAAGCCCTGCTCTGTGGGGCAGGCCCTTGCACAGCTGATCCTCCTTGGTGGTCAGTGACCACATCCAGTCTTTGCAGCTGATCAGCCTGGGAGTAAATCCCTTCCACTGACGTGCTGACAGATAGCAAGGCTGAACTATAATAGGAGGGTATACACAGCCCACACTGCGGGGGTGGGAGGCTTGTGTATCTGCAGTACCCAGCCTGGGTCATTGGGAAGGCTGTGCCAGGGGACCCTACGGAACACCTACTGCACAAGGCCACTCTACCAAGCACCTCGACCTAATACATAGAAACAAACACAGGGAGGCTGCCAAAATGAGGAGACAAAGAAATGTCCCAAATGAAAGAACAAAACAAAACTCCAGAAAAAGAACTAAACAAAATGGAGACAAGCAATCTACTAGATGCAGAGTTTAAAACACTGGTGAGAACTTAGAACTTAAACAGCATAAAAAGGACATGGAAACCTTAAAAAAGAACCAGTCAGAAATAAGGATAACACTAACTGAAATGAAGAATAAATTATAGGGAACCAACAGTACAATAGATGATGCTGAGAATAAAACCAGTGATTTGTAATATAAGAAAGCAAAACAACACCCCTCAGAAAAGCAAAACAAAAACAAAAAACAAAAGAAATGAGGGTAGGGTAAAAATTCTCTTGGACAACTTCAAGCAAACCAATATTCACATCATGGTGGTGCTGAAAGGAGAAGCGAGCGAGCAAGGAATTGAAAACCTACTTGAAAAGTAATGACAGAAAACCTCCCTGACCTGGTGAAGGAAACAGACATACAAGTCCAGGAAGCACAGAGAGCCCCAAACAAGATGAATCCAAAGAGGCCCACACCAAGATACATCATAATTAAAATACAAAAGGTTAAAGATGAAGAGAGAATCTTAAAAGCAGCAAGGGAAAAGCAGTTAGTTACATATAAGGGGTCTCCCATAAGACTGTCAGATGACGTCTCAACAGAATCTCTACAGTCCAGAAGGGACTGGCAAAAATATATTTAATGTGATAAAAAGCAAGGGCCTACAATCAAGATGACTCTACACAGCAAAGTTATCATTTAGAATGAAAGGGCATATAAAGAGCATACCAGACAAAAAAAAAAAATCTAAGTGAGCTCCTCACCACCAAACTGTATTACATGAAAGGTTTAAAGGTCATTTTTAAGAAGAAGAAGAAAAAGATTAAAAATGTGAATAAAATGGCAATAAACACATATTTATCAACAACTGAACCTCAAAAACAAAAAATGAACCAGCAGAACAGAAACAGACTCACAGACACAGAGAACATGTTGATGGTGGCCAGAAGGGAGGGTGTTGGTGGAATGAGTGGAAAAGGTGAAGGGACTAAGAAGTACAGACTGTGACAGAACAGTCATCAGAATAGAGTAAATAATACTGTAATAACCAGTGTGGTGTCAGAGGGGTATGAGATTTATCGGGATGATCACTTAGTAAGTTATATAATGTCTAATTACTGGGGTGTACACCTGAAATTAATATAATATCATGTATCAACTGTAATTGAAAGATGAAAAATGGTTTAAATTTTAAAACGATGAAGGCACAGGAAACACAGACACACAATGGAGCTTGAGAAAATTTAGAAGACGTCTTAAACTACCAACCAATGAATGACAGAAATAGTGCAGAGCGTGACAAGGATCACCAGACTGGATAAACACCCAGAAAGGTGTCAGGAGGACCTCCTCCTCTTCTCTAGATATCTAACTCCTACCCACATTTAAATCCCCAGATCAAATGCCTCCTTGATCCTTAAAGGTTTCCTAAAGCACCCCAATCCACGTATCCTCACTTCCTTCTCCAAACTCTCAGAAAAACGTGTTGTCCTAAATTTCATTTGGTGTTGGGTTGTACTAATACACTTTGTTGTGCTGTTGATTTTTTAAAACAGCACCCATGTGCATTTTTAAAAAAGGAAACAATAAATGAAATTGTAAAAATGAAAAATAAAAGGTTGTGTAGTCCCTAGCCAAGGGTCAGTGCTTGGAAGTTCAATAAGGATTAAAATCATAATGTGAAATTTTTAAATGGGCAAAGGCCTTGAATAGACATTTCTCCAAAGAAGATATACAAATGGGTCCTGGCTGGTGTGGCTCAGTGGACTGAGCAGCAGCCTGCAAACCAAAGGGTCGCTGGTTTGATTCGCAGCCGGGGCACATGCCTGGGTTGTGGGCCAGGTCCCCGGTTGGGGGCCCGTAAGAGGCAACCACGCATTGATGTTTCTCTCCCTCTCTTTCTCTCTCCCTTCCCCACTCTCTAAAAATAATTAAATAAAATCTTTTTAAAAATCAAAAAAGAAGATATACAAAGGGTAAAAAGCACATGAAAAAATGCTCAACATCACTAGCCATTAGGAAAATGCAAATCAAAACCGAAATGAGATACTACTTCACACTCATTGGGGCGCCTATTAGAACAAAAGAAAGTACTAAGAGTCGACAAGAAGTGGGGAAAAATGGAACCCTTGTGCACAGCTGGTGGGAATGTGACAGGATTGCAGTTGCTATGGAAACAGTATTGAAGCTTGTCATTTGATCCAGTAATTCCACTTGTGGGTAATGCACAAAAGAATCTGAAGCAGGAACTCAGCAAGGGGAAGTAATCCAAGTGTCCACCGACGGAGGAACGAATCAATGAAATGTGGTCTGTACATACAGTGGAACATTCTTCAGCTTTAAAAAGCAAAGACATTCTGACACGTGGTACAACACGAACAAACCTTGAGGACACTATGCTGAGTGAAACAAGCCAGTCATAAAAAGACAAAAACTGTAGGATTCCACTTACATGCAGTAACCAGAACAGTCAAATGCACAGGCAGAAAACGGAATAAAGGCCAGCAGAGGCTGGGAGGAGGAGGAAACGGGGATTTAGCGTCCAATGGCGACAGAGTTTCAGTTTCACAAGATGAAGAGAGTTCCGAAGACAGACGGTGGTGATGGCTGCACAGAATCAATGTACTTAATCTTACAGAGGTGTGCACTTGCTCAGACGGAGTCCTGCAAGTCCTTCATAGAGATTTGTCTTTCTAAGCTGGTCCAGAACCTTCGACAGAGAGGAAGTCTGTGACAAACTTTATATTATGTATATTTTACCATGACAAAACAAAGTACATAATATTTTTTAGGTCAGCATGGGGAAGGAAAGGTTTTTGCCTTTTGCCAGATTTCAAGAGCGCAATTAAAAAATAAAAAATGGAAAGGCAATGTCAAGTACTGACAGGTGAGCCTCAAATCCTGGTGCCACACCCAACAAGGAGAGTTGCTGTAGACAAGTTTTTTTTTTTTTTATTCATTGCATTGAGAGCAAGAGAGGAAGGGAGAGAGGGAGAGAGAAACATCAATTTGCTGTTCCACCCATGTATGCATTCATCGGTTGATTCTTGTATGTGCCCTGACTGGGGATCGAACCCACAATCTTGGCATACTGGGACAATGCTCTAACCAACTTAACTATCTAGCCAGAGCTATAAACAAGTTACTTAATTGCTCTTGGCCTCAGTGTCTTTATGAAATGAATCAAAGGGTCCCTTGCTCACCAGTCTCAGAGCATTCATTCCATCATCCAGCCTTCCGTGAGAATGTAAATGCTCAGCACAATGGCTGCTGCAAAGCAGGTTCCCAACAAATGCCAGCTGCTACCACTTCGTCTGTAGAGAGGTGGAACAGGAAAGCAGGTGCTTGGGCCAAGGAAAACGCCCAGGGGCTGTGCACTGCCCTAGCAGGGCCTGCCTCCTGTCGCCTTGGGCCTTTCCTTCGCTTCTGTTGCTCCTTTGTTTTCCTTTGGGAAACAGATTAGTAGTGGGTGACAGGAAAGGAGGGGAAATTGGCAGAAATGAGTTGCCCTTTCATTGGCTCCTTGGTCAAAGTGCCTGTTGAGAAACTCCCTTGGGGCCTCACAGGACCACAGGAAAGGTGGGACAGTCCGCATGCTGACAGACAGCAGCGCTCTGCCCACAGGGAGGGAAGTAGGGGAGAAGGAGCAGTAAGCAAGGGACAAGGAACCAAGGTCCAGAAACAGACTTCCTCTCCGCTGAAGATTCTGGGCCAGGTGATGGAAAGACAGATCTTTAAGAACGACGTGCAAGAATCCATACTGAGCAAGAGAGCCATTTCCTGACAACGGAAGTTGGAGACGGGGACTTCGGCACAAAATCAGCAACTCCATACAACCGCCGCATGAAGAGAGGGCCTGGGAGGCTCCACCTGTCACCCCTGTGCCAATCTCAACTATGAGTCACCCCTGAGCCACTGAGAGAGGAAACACTCACAGGAGGCACACCTCTGGGGCTGAAAGAGACCAGTGTGTACAAAATCCGCCGACACAGGGACCTCATTTGATCCACCTCTGTAACACTGGAGCATGGCCCAGGCCGTGGACTACACGGTGAATGCTGGGTGCGAGGAGGAGGGTGGGAAGGACAAACGGACGGAGGGACATGGAGTGTGCTGCTGGCTGACCTGACAACATTACTAAGCTCTTCAGCACTTCATGGTTATTGCTTCCACATCAGGCCGTCGCTGTGTAGAGAATGAGTGTGGAAGGGTCCCCAAACCCTGAAATTGGTGAGTGACAGGGGACACTGGTGTGACAGGGAAGTGCCTTAGAGATGGGAAGACGTTCAGGAACAAGAGGGAGGGTTGTAGAGGTTAGTGACTGCCTCGTGTACGACACTGACATAGCTTAAGGAGGGAAGAAGAGAACGTCTGGAAAGTGAAAAAAGGTCTGAGGTGAGGCTAAAAAGAGACGATGATTGTAACATGCTTAGCACAGCGCCTGGCATGCTCCAGACACGGTGGCCGTTATAACCGTAGTAATACGAACTGGCTCAAACCTAAGAAAAAATGGGCGAGAGGATCTTCAACCTCACCCATAAAGAAAGAAATGCAAATTTAAGCAAAACTCCGCTGCTGCCATGCACCCATCAGACTCACAGAAGCCCAAGCCCAGGGATACAGGGCACAGGGCACGGGAGCTCTCCTGCACCGCTGCTGGGACGATACAGCGCTACCACCTCTCTCAAAACGTTAGACCGGAAAGCACCGAGCCGCTGGCACCCCTCTTCTAGGCTGTCACCCTGCGCATCTCCTCCTCACACAAGTTAACCAAAAGGTGTCTACAGCCAAAGCTCTCCATGCAGCATTATTCGCAAAGATCAAGAAGGACCAGGCACAGCTCTGCGGCCCATCAAGAAGGAAGTGATTTCTCACCCATAAGGAAATGACACCGCCGCATCCAAGGACAAACCACGTTTGTCACACAAGTGCCTGGCACAGAACACTGTGCGCTGACAGGGAACCCCTCCCAGACGCTCTGTTACATGAACAGGCCAAGTCCACTGAGTTACACATTATCACGCTGCCGTCTCAGGTCTGCCCGGCCCTGCCCGGCCCCGCTGTTTAACTTGGCTTACTTCTACGTGGCCAATCTCTCCCGCCACCCAGCAGGGCAGGTGCCATGGCGATCCAGCATCTCCCCAGGGCACAGAAGGGGCTCATATGTGAGGGCCGAAATGATGAGGTCCAAATGCTCCATGACAGAGCATTTGTCTCTGCAGACGGACTCAAATTTCCCACTGGAATGAGGCTCCACACAGGAAGATTTGGTCACTATCGACCCGCAGCACCTAGCGTGGCATCTAGCTTGTTGTGGGTTAAATCTGACCTCATGCACAAAGCATGACCCATCTGACTCCCTTAGAACAGTTAAAGGAAGAATGAAAGTCAGAGTCCACAGCAATCTGGAGAAAACCACAAAAATGTGAAAAAATCTTACCTGTTTCTTCTGGTTTGGTCCACTGAATAAATCTGCTTTCTTAGCCAACTGGGACGAGAGTGGAGATGAGAAAGAGAGAGAGAGAATGAATTAGAAAATAGTACAAATCTGGCCCTGGCCGGTGTGACTCAATGGGCTGAGTGCCAGGCTGCAAATCGAAGGGGTGCTGGTTCGATTCCTGGTCAGGGCACATGCCTGGTTCATGATCCAGGTCCCTACTTGAGGGTGTACAGAGGTAACCTGTTGATGTCTCTCTCACACATCGATGTTTGTCTCCCTCTCTTTCTCCCTCCCTTCCCATCTCTCTAAAAATAAATTTCAAAAACAGTACAAGTCTGAGTTCTATGGGACACGCACAGAGGAAACTGGGAAGTTTTCTAACTTTCTAAACTGGAAAGCAGTTTCCTCCTTGTGGCCGAATGCCCTAGCTGAGCCAAGAGGCCCCTTCAGCTCGGACAGTCTGACATTCTTTAAACTGGTGACTCCCTCCAATGATATCCGTTAATCCCAAAAGAGCTGCTAAGTAAAATAGTAGGAACCGGAGGGCTTTGGTTTATGGGGGTAGGGGAGAACAATAATTCACACACCAATCCCAGCCAGACACACCCCACACTGACTGGACAGTCCTGAGTGGCAGGTGGAAAATTCTGGACCTTGCGTCGGACCGTCCTTTGATGAGTCAGCTAATGCCTTCCTATAAGAAGGAAGCCCCCGCTACTCCCCTCACATACACTACCCAGGCAGGTTTCTGTCTCAGTTTCAATGTACTCCTCCCCACAGCAGGCCAAGGCCATGGCCCCAATACCGAGAGAGCCTCTTCTGTGAAACATTAAAGAGTCCACAGCCACTACTGGGCATCTACTGCACACAAGATACTCAATGAGCCTCCAAGATGAAATGTCTCATTTTTCTTTCCTTTAACCCACGTTGGCTAAAGGGAGCAGAATAAATGAATGCATCAGTGAACACAGATAAACAGGCAAAAGCCAGTACCTCTCAATAATGGTGGGTGTGGACGCGCTCATCGCTTCTTGGTGTAAGATTTTCAAGCCAGAGAGCCACTTGGCCGCGTCTTCCTTAGAGTCAGCTGGAGGGGGAACAAGAACGGAAGCGCTCGTTATGCCCCGGGAAGACCGCAGCGTAGAGACCCTGGCTCCCCGCCTCCCCAGCCCCATTCCAACAGTGGGGGTGGGAGAAGCCTGTGCCAGTTCATGGTTCTGCAGGAGGGCACCATGAAGGCATCCATCCTCTTCACAGCGGCATGATTCTAAGACCTGCTTTTTGTCTGAGATGAGACCATGTGCCCATTATGAGCCTCCTGCAGCAGAGGAGACAAGTGGGCTATTTTTTCAAAAAGAGTTTTAGCTTTTAACCCTATGCTAATGAATAAGATGCAGGGACTGGAATAACTTGTACCACGATCCTGAGCAGCCCTCGGCTTTTCCCGTTTCCAACCAAGGCCAGAGACAGGGGTGGAAAGCAGGCGACACTGGTGCCCAGGAGGGAAGTGGCAACAAGTGGTGGTTAAGAGCTTGGCATCATCTCCAAGTCCCACTGCACCACTCAGGGCTGTGTGACAATCAGGCGGATACTTAACCCTCCTGTGCCTCATTTCCTCACCAGTGAATGGAGCTAGCAATGCAAACACCTGGTGGAGTTAGTAAACATCTAACTAACCTCCAGGTATCCTGTTAGTTCGGACAGGACCACGCCAACATTGCTGCTCTCATCATTGCTGTGTGGATGAGGGGAAAATCAAGGCTCAGAAGGTTAAGACACCTGTCCCAGAGCCAATAAATGAGAAGCTGGGATCTAAACCTTGCTCATCTCCCTACCTGACCTGGAATTGCAGAGCCCTGGAAGAGGGACCCCGGAGTGAGACAGACTAGTATCCTGGGCTTCATGTCTTGCTTGGGTTCTCATGGTCTCCCTACTAAGCACAGCAGCCAGGCTCAGCCTGAAGTGAGGCTGAATGGACACAGCTCTGAAGATTCACAGTCATGAGCCCTCTCCCTCCTGCCCCATCTCTGCCGCCCTCCACACGCCATCGGTCAGATGTATTCGTCATTTCCCAGGCCCGGCTTGCTCCTTCCCTCACCCAAGCGCTTGCACATGCAACGCCCTCCGCCTGGGCCATCTCCCCTCTTTCCCCCCAACTTGTACTGACGCCTCAAAACCCAGTTTAAAAGTCACTTCCGCTGCAAAGCCTTCCCTGGAATATTGCTCTTATCACAGCTCCTGTCCTCACATCTGTCTCCCAAATAGACTACGAACTCCTTAAAGGCAGCAACTGTGTCTTATTCATCTTCAGAGCCCCACGGACTTCCAGCACAACCTAGCTCAGAGCCTATGCTCAAAAGAGGCCTCATGAAAAAAATGAAAGACAAATTAAATTGATGACAGCTATCTGATGCTAAATAAACATCTCTTGTCAAAGCTTCCCCCCACTGTGGTCCACTTCAATGGTATTTATTCACTCTCTCTTCAGCCATGATGGTGCCTGCAGTTCTAAGCCAATGATAAGTTCTGGGACTGGATGTGAAGGGAGCTCGAAGCTTCTGCTCCTGAGTCAAGTGCCTGAGCTTTCTCACAATTCTTCTGGCCTCTCGGAGGCCCCTATGACTTTTTGGTGGATTCCCATGGATAGCCAGAAATCTCATCTCCAGATACACGTGTCTGTGTGTGGGTGCACATGCATGTGGGTGTGGGGGGGTGCATGTGTATACTACATGTATGTGTGTGTGTGCATGTTTACTTGTGTGAGACATAAGATGTCAGGACAGTTCCTTCGGATCTGTTAAGCTGAATAAATAGTGTAGGTCAGGCTCTGCTGGACAAAACTGTCATCTGCCTTTAGCTCTCAGCATGAGCCAGGCAGGCCCTTAGCATATCCCTCACACCACCGCGCCGAGGCCAGCATTATGGTTTTCCCATTTCCCAGCTGACCAAACAGCGGCTCAGATGGGTTGACTAGCTTGCCCGAAGGCACAGAGCCAGAAAGGAGCAGGGTTAGGGTTCAAAACCATGATGCCCCCAAACACACATTAGTGGGAAGGCAGGTGTCAGCATCCTGCTACCAGAAAATGTCCTAGGAAGTAAAAAAAGGCACAAGGAGGGAGAAAAGCACCCAGATGTGCACCCACCTGCTAAACTGAGTGTGCTGAGGGTGAACTGGGTGCCGTACAGGATGGTGAAGCAGCAGTCTTCCTTCTGGCGGACGGCTTTTGCACGCTCAAAATCCTTGGAGCACTTCCCTGGGCGGATTTCCTTTATTTCCATGATATCCACTAAAAGAAAATCAACACAAACCAATTAGAAGCTGGAGTTCACTGCCCTTGAGGATGCACTCCAGACACACAGCCTAGCTCCTTCATCCCCCAGAGTGAAAACGAGCTGTCCCAGCCCCTCCGCCCTGCCCAGACTGCAGGATTATGTACAAATAAATAAAATGATTAAGTACTGCAATAGTTCTACAGCGACAGATAATGGAAATAAAGAGGAATTCTACCTCCACCCAAGGGAGACCCCTTTCCTGCCACAGGATGACCAATGAACTGTGCACTGCTACAAAGAGACAAACTCGACTGGTCCCTTCCTCCCCTTTTCTGTCAAAAAACGCCTTCTCCTGGGATGAACACATTCCACATGCTTCAGATGAATCTAGTCCATTTCTCTTGACCTCCCACCACAATAACCCAAAGACGGGTCCAAGGGTCCTGGGAATGACCAAGGTGCCCACCCCGGCACAGTGATTAGTTCAGGGACAACACATGGCCCAAGCGAGGACCATCAGAAGCCTCCTGGGACTTACTTGGCCAGAGCTACTCATAAAACTTCTCCTGTTGCTGCCTGGCTGATAGAACTTAAATCTGTGGAAAGAAAAGATGGAGCCCTGATACACTATTTGAGCCCCTGGGTCCAGCTGAGCTTGAAGCTACTTCTACCCCAACGTGCTACTTCCGTGGCCCAATAAATTCTCTTTTTTGCTTAGGTCAGTGTGAAATGAGTTTCTGTCCCTTGCAACCATAAGAGTCCTGGTACATGCATCTCAGTGCTCAACAAAGAAACAGACAAGAGAGATATTCCTGGAAAAGAGAGGGCAGGAAAGGAGAGCTCAGCTTTGACCTAGGGTCAAGGAAGAAGACAGATGAGGTACAGAGGGTGAACAATGGCGCTGTGGAAGGGAACAGTGTTACTGGTAGACAGTCGGTCGGAGCCAGGAAGTCTTCCCCCGGCCAACATGGCGGCAGGAGGAGGTTCCAACACTAAGCATGCAAAAAGCCCTTCCTCCCACCCCTCTGGTACCAGATTGGGGGTGAGACCAAGAAAAGGCAGGCACTTGCACCATAAAAATTAAAATGGCAGCAGAGGCAGGAGCTGAACCAAAGAGGTCTGTCAGTCTAGCCTGGGTAAGAAAAGATAAAAGGGGAGGAGGACCAACCCAAAGTGTGCAAAAGTTTGGGAAGTTGATTGGTCATTTTGAGAATGCACCTGGTCCATCCCACACCCAAGCTAATATAAACCCAAGGGAACAAAGAAGCCTGCCTCTCTTGCTCATGGCTGGCTTATTTTAGACCTGCACTTGGATGCTGGACTTGCCTGTTTGGTCCATGGTCCATGTGACCTTAGCAGCCACTCGGCCCACGCCCTCTAGGTGGGAGCTTCTCTTGCTCTCTTGCCAAGCTGGTGATGCATTCATTGGTGTGTTCCTGATGTCTCTCCTGGGAGGATATAATCTTGAGACCCTAGCAACTGCCCATGACCCCCCTGGAGGGATCTTGAAATGGACAGCAGCCTGAAACAAGCTGAGCTACTGGAGGACCACTCAGCAGCCACCTGTGGGCTCCCAAAGACTGCACTTTAAATTGGAGCAGAAACTCTGGGCACTGGCTTTTGTCTTGGTCTTGCTGAGAAAATGAGCTTTGAGACAGGGAGTTCACCATTCTCCCAGAACAGTAACACTGGATAAAAACCTCTTTCCTTTTCACCAGCACCTGACTCATGAGCTTGGATGTTATGGTAACAGGCCAAAACCCTCTTTTTTGTTCGGTAACAAGAGCAGAAAAGGTTCATGGCCATTCACAGGCAGCAACCAGAGTGTGGGTGCAGAGAATAAAGTCACAGAAGAGAGGATGGAATGAACTGAGCCTTCCGCTTTCTTACCAGGATCTAGCTGCACTGAAAATGCTTTGGGGGACCAGGGTCATGAAGGGATGTGAAAAAACTCTAAGCAAACAGCATGTGTTCTGCATCCTGCGTGTGATGGTGGTCACGCAAATCTATGCATGTGATAAAATTTCACAGAACTACATACCAACCCCGGAACAAAACACAACCAAAGACGACTGCACGTAAAAAGTAGTGAAAACCAATTATGGCCTGTAGTATATTTCCTAATATTGTAAAGCGCCAATTTCCTGGGTTTGATAACTACGGTTATGAAAGACTTTACCACTGGGGAAGCTGGATGAACGGAACACAGAAACGCTGTCCTATTTTTGCTATGTCTGCAGGAGTCTAAAATTGTTTCAAAACAAAAAGTTTTAAAAACCACTAATCAACTATGGGGTGGCCCTCTTATTGGGGGGAATGGTGTCCATAAACCTTGGGCAGGTAGAAGGGTGGGGGTCATATCCCCATTCTTCACCCAACCCTGAAATCTGGGAATCTTATATCTTCTATCTTTAGTCCACGAAACAAACAAACAAACAAACAACAAAACACAGATCCTTTGTTCTGCAATTCACTGCCTTCTAAAAGGGAATCAGCATTGCTGATTTAACTGCTTTTGCAACCACTGAAGAACATGAAAGGTATTAACATTTGTTCTCAGAAATTACTTACCCACCCAGTTGACCGCTAGTCAAGAGCTTAGTGGCTTTAAGCAAATATTCTTTATCTTTTTCTATCTAGTCTTAACGATGATTATCTAACCAGTCTCCTTCCCTGTAAAATATCTCTAAGAGGGAATCTTTGAATCAGCCTACTGTGAGTTTTTCTTTGCCGCAACATTATAATAAAAATATGACGTGTATGTAACTAAAAACATTTTTCAGATAATGTAACATGGTCTTCAGGCAATCACCAAGTCTGATCAATTGTAATTTCTAAACCACTCTTGAATTTGTCACCTTCTATCCATTTCTATGGCCAACACCCCTGCTTTTTCCCACTTGATCTTCAGAAGCAGCCCAAAGTTACCCCCAGAGCCACTTTTACAAAATGCAGGTATGCTCATGCAGTCCTGGGCTGCAAACCTTCCACGGTGTCCAGTGCTGTGAGGACTAAGGACCGAGACCCGGGGGGGTCCCTGCGTGCTCTGGCCACACCAGCCCAACCTCAGAAACCCAGACATTCCATTGGCTCTGCTAGGAATGCTCTTAGACTGTTTAGCTCCAAATTCTCCCTTCCAGTCACAGCCCGATCACCACCAAACTCATGGAAAACCCTCCGACCCCTTCTGTTATACAGACCAAGCCCCTCTCCCCACAGCAGTGACCAGAGGCTGTGCTTACGGGTGTGAAACGTGGACTCAGAGCTCTTTCCGTAGACGGTGCTGCCTTCCTCACCACTGCATCCCTACCATACGCAGAGATGGTGGTATACAGTATAGCCTAATGAACAGCTGTTGAAGGAGGAAGGGGACAGAGGAGATGGGGACACAGACAGGGACCTGGGAATTGGACAGAGGGACAGACATGGAGAGACAAGCACACAGATATGAACGAAGACTACTGGAGACACCCAAACAGGAAAAAAGGGACAGAGACACCAGACAGGAACAGAGGACACACCACCCAGACAAGGAGAGAAGTGAAAACACACAAACAATGTCAGTCAGAGAGGAAAAACCCGGGTGATGGAAAGATAATGAAATAACAGCCACTCTAAAGATGCTAATGGCCCTGGTCGCCCACACATGGTCTTTCACTGCAGTGAAGGCAGCTTCCTTCACCCAGCCCCGGCCCAGGTGAGGGCTTCAGGCACCCACCTTCCCCAGCCAGGACAGGTCACCTCTGCTATGCCATCCTGACCATTTCCCTCTCTCTCTCCCCAGAGAGTACTGGCCATTCACCACACTTGTGAAAAAACTATGCTTCCTCCACTGACTTGCCTTTGCTCCTCTGTCAGAGACCAGCTGACTCTGTTCCAGTGGGTCTCTTACTGGGCTCTCCGCTCTGCTCCACTTCTACGTGCTTCTTCTTTCACTGATGCCATGCCGCCCCGACAGCCATGGCGTTACAGGAAGTCTCGCAGTAGGGGGGCATCAGTCCCCTGACTTCGTTTTTCTTCAATCCTGTGCTGGCTATTCTAGGCCCTTGCCTCCCATACAGCCTTTACGATCAGTTTATCGATAGCCACTGAATAACTTGTTGGAATTTTGATTGAGGCTGTGTTGAATCTGTAGGCCAAGTTGGAAAGAAGTGACATATTGAACATGCCTAACCATGAACATGGACTAGCTAGTCGTCAAACTTTTAACCACGAGTCAGGCATTTTGTAGGATGCACTTGGTCCTGGCCCCCAAGCGTCTTACAGGCACATCAGTCTCACCCATGAGGATAAAATTAAAGGTGATAATAACCATGTAAAATTCTCGCAGAACTTAGTATGTGCGGGCACCATGCTGATGCTTTCCAGGTTGTTGCAGATCGGTTCCCTAGAAGCGGAGGCTCAGTGAGGCAGGGATTTCCGCTCAGGTGTTTCCTGGGGGAATGGGGTGCTTGAAGGAGAAGGGAGTGTGGGAGCAGGATGGGGCAGGAGAAGAAAGCTCAGTTAGGCTGCAGCCCCAGCAGCAGACGGCCTTTAGCCTGATGGCACGGGGGCTCTGGAGCATGGTTGCACCAGGGAAGCAAGTTCTCCTAGAGGCAGGGAGGCTGGCCTATTGTCCTCCCTGCCGTCAGCAGCTGGGAGAAGGGTGTCCTGGCCTGGAAATGGGATCTGGGTGAATCGAGACAGCACCTCTGCACCGACTTCTCACTCCTCCCAGCACTAGGAGGCAGGTACAGTGATTGTCCCTGCATATAGATGAGAAAACCCAGGTACAGAGAGGTGAAGTACCTTGGCCAGGGCCACCAGCTGGCAAGTGGAAGAATCAGGATTAGAACCCTTATGTTGCTTCCTGTGGTCAAGCATGGGACCACGAGAAGCAGCATCAGAATACGCAGCCCTTGTCCCACTGTGCTCCACCAGGAAGTCCCGCCATGCACATGGGTGTGCACACACACCCACACAAGCTGTTCCTGCCCACGTCAGATCTCGTTTAAGTGACTTCTCCACAATACTGTCTTCCTTTTCCATCTCCCTGAATTGGCACACCTTGCTATTTTCATATCTGTGCTATAAAGTTACTTGTTCACCTGTGTGTCTGCTCCCTCTCTAGGCCGCAGGAGAACAGAGGTTGTCTTTCCCGTTCAAAACCGGAGCCTCACTGTCACCTCTGCCAGTGCCTGGCCCACAGCAGAACTCAGAGACCCGCGGAATGAATGAATTAGGTCCCTCGGGTGCCTTGGTCGGGCTTTCCCCAGCAGCAGACCCTGAGACGAGGACTGAAGCACAAGCAGTTTATCTGGGAGGCAGTCTCTGAAAACAGCAGTAGAGCAGTGAGAAGTAAGAGGAGGGGGGAAGGAGCAGAGAAGCGGGTGGCTATTGGCTATGTTATCAAGCCCACAGGGGCTCTGAGAGTCCTCGGAGTTCGCCTCACTGAGAAGCGAGGGAGCTGGGGTCTTTATCCCCTGACCCCACCCTCTGTGGGCTGAGGGCTGCTTCTGGGGGCCTCAACTCCCCAGGCCTCAGGCAGAGAGCAGCAGCATTCACACCAAGCTGCCTTCCACGGGCAGAAGAGAATGCTACAGCAACCAGGGTCAGCCCTCAGCAGCCTCCGCTGCGCCAGGCTATCGGTTCCTATGCCCACCCCCACGGAAGGCAGGATCGCTATATTTGAGGGTTCACAGGCCCACTACCTCTCTAGTTCAGGCAGAAGGTGACGAATATGGACAAGCCCCAGTTATTGAAGTTATTAGCTTTCCTTGGCTCCCCCAGCAGAGCCACGACAGGAAGCTGGGACAAGATGTTACTGCCCCCCGAAGTATCTCTAATCAGCAGGTGGTCTGAAATTACAGCTATCAGTGCGCACTCTCTCTCCTTTAAAACGTACCTTTATTAAGATATAGTTCGTGTGCCATAAATTCATCTACTTAAAACGTACAGCTCAGCCCTGGCAGGGTGGCTCAGTTGGCTGGAGCATTGTCCCATACGCCAAAAGGTTGTGGGTTCGATCCCAGTCAGGGCTCTTACCTGGGTTGCAGGTTCTATCCCCAGTGGGGCGTGTGCAGGAGGTAACCAGTCAATGTTTCTCTCTCTCTCATTCTGCCCCCCCTTCCTCTGTCTCTAAAATCAATAAGCATATCCTTGGATGAGGATTTTAAAAATAATAAAAACAAAAACAAAATAAGACTAAAAAAATATAGAGCTCAGTGACCTTCAGTAATCAACAAACGAGTACAACCACCACCAGAGTCAATTTGAAAACATTTTAATAAAACCACCACAGAAAGACACCCATGCCCCGGAGCTGTCACTCCCCAGTCCCTTCTCAGCCCCACACCAGCCCCTACATAAACTGGTCTCTACAGATTTGCCTACTCTGGACATTTCATGTAAATGGAACCATACAGAACATGCGGCCTTTTGTGCTTGGCTTCTCTCACGTAGCCCAACGCCTCCACGGCTCATGTACGCTATAGCGTGTGCCGGTGCCCCGCTCCCGTCTGTGGGCGGACCGCACTTCGTTCACCCTTTTGTCCACCTTCCGGCTACCATGAATGGTGCGGCTATGAACAGGCACGTGCAAGCTTCTGTTTGAACACCTGTTTTCGATTCTCTTGGGTCTCTCCTCAGTGGAAAGCAGTCCTCCGCTGACCACCCCTCAGGGCTGCAGGTGTAATGGTGAGGGTCCCAGCCATCAGCCTGAGCCACGGAGGGCTCTTACATGTGGTGTAAAGCCGCCTGCTGAGCATAAGCTGGTGGCTGGGGACTCCATGAGGATAAGGTGGCAGTGGAGCCCTTCACAACTGCCACCACCACTTCCTGGGCCTCCTGGGTGGGCAGGGGCCAGCTCCACAGGCCCCAGCACGCTGCGCACTGTCTAGCTGCCCCCTGATCACCAGGAGCCCCAAGAAGTCAGGAAGAAAATCCCTCACCAGCGGGGGTGGTTTTCTATGGTAACCAGCAGCCAGAGGGGCCTGTTGGGCATTTTTGTTGATGTGCCCGCAGCTGCTGGTGACTAGCAGATGGACTCAGGAACCAGCCCACCTGGGCTCAAATCCAAGGTGGCTCCAGACAGGAGCCTCGCCTCTCCATGCCTCCAGCTGACCAACAGAAGCACTAAGTGCTCTTCGAGGATTCAACGGGTATGGGTCCGGATATGTGTGTGCACAGGCATGTATTAAAGTAGTACCTGAGTCTACGGCCATACCACCCTGAACATGTCCAGTCTCATCTAAAACAGTGCCTAATGATTTTAACTAATAAATATGTAATACCCTCTAAACCCTTATTAGCTATTATTTTTAAGATTAATGCAGTTGAACAAAGAGGGACTCACATAAGGAAAAAAGCAGTGTCTCAATGTATGTGTTGTGGGAACTGAATAGGCAGATCTGTAAGTACTGATGTGGAAAAAGCTCCACAATGGCTTACGTAAGTAGGATCCCGGATGCATGCACCTGTGTCTGTACATGTTGGTGTGGCCACATGCATGCACACATGTGTCCATTGCTATTCACATTCTCACTATCTGAACATCCACTATAACTTGCAAGCAGTGTTGACTCAAAATGCACCGCCCAGATCACACACACGCCCCTGCTCCGGGGCCACACCTGCAGGCGTCGGTGAAAACGCGGCTGCAGCAGGAGGGCGGCAGGCCTGGTGCTCCCACGGGGAGAGTCATCGTGCAGCCAACCCACGCCCTGCCCCTTCCGCGCCCTTCCTGAGCCCTGGCGTTTGCCTCTGACAAGCAAATCACCAGAGTCCAATTTAGATGATTATCTTTTGTATTTTTAACAGACTACTTCAGTGTCCTGTCTATTAAGTTATAAAGCAGAGGATGGGAAAAAACAAATTTTACAGCCAATCTATATATTATAGTATCCTATGTACTTTTCACAAACATGCTCGGAGACAAGTTCATTAAAGCGTCAAATAATTAGGAATCTGTTGTTGCCCGTGCAGAAATATTCGATGGAATCATTTCTAGGTGTTTTAGGGTGTTAAGCAATCTGGGGAAACGGGTCGGGTTTTTTTCATCAGTTGGTTAATACATTACACGGATACAAATGTAATGTAATGTAACATACGGCTGTGCTGTCCAAAGAAGATAATCTCTGTGATGTTTTCAGGAATGCATTAGGCTCAGCTAAGAAGGGATACCTATGTTTATACATGTGCATGTGTGGATAAAAGTATGAGAAAAGGTTAAAAAAAAAAAAAAGATTACCCCCAGCTTGCTGACAACAGGAGTTACAGTGGGAAGGGTGATGGGCAAATGGCCGCAGGGGTGGCTTGACCTGCATTGGTGAGAGTTTCTGCCAAGGGCACACACAGCCATTCAGATGACCGACTTTATTTCCAAAGTTGGCTGTGGTGGCCAGAGCTCAGACCCTGCATGCTGGCGAGGTGGGGCTCAGCAGCCGTGTTTCCTGCTTGAAGAAGTGAGATAACACAGCCACAGAAGCGAGACCTCTTTGCACAACCCTCCCCGCTTCCTGGCCTTACCTTGGTCTTCCCCGGGGCCGGCTGACCTCCGCGCCCCCCCACCTGTCACCTGCAGACACACACTCAGGTTTCTAGCCCCCGCCCACTCCCTGCCTGACTCCGCCGCCCCCTTTGCTGGCTGTCCTCATGACCCTGTTCTTCAGACCCCTGTTTCCTCTCTCCTCCCACTCTGACGCTGGGCCCCTCTCAGGCTGCCTGCCACCCCACCTGGACATCCGCCCACCTTTGCACCAAGCACGTGGCCTTTCCCCCCAACTCCCACGCTCCGCCTGGGAGGCACCATCTGCGAACAAGCTTAACAAAGTATCTTCAAGGAATCACCAGTGGGGTTCGAGGAGAAGAGGAGACAGGCAAGTCTGGGGCACCTTCCCACATGTAGTCCCATCCTCCTTTCCTACTTTCTGTCATTCGATCAGCCAGGTAGTGACTGCGATCACACTGAGAGAGGGGGTGAAGCACATGGACCCCGTCCCCAACCCTGGGAGCCCAGAGCCTGGAAGGGAGGGCAGGCCCTGTCCAAACCAGCACATGAACACGTAACCTACAACTGCACTCGAGGAGAGAAATACCGACACTGAGACTCCTTTCAGCAGCAGGAAGACAGGCTTCTCTGAGGCTTGCATCTTTGCTGAGTTCTGAAGGCCAGAGTTAACCTGGTGAGAGGGGAGGGGCAGCCCTCCCCGTAGGGAGTCCCGGAGGGCAGAGACCTTCAAATCCCTGCTCTGCACCACAATGGCAGGTGGGAGCTTGGGCAAGTCACGGCTGTGTGCTCATCTGCAGACACAGGGATAACAACAACTCCTTCACTGAGCTGTTCTGCAACTGAGATGCCACTACATTGACTAAAAACCCTGTGGTTCCCGGGAGGTCTAGGCCAAGGTTAGTCTAGCTATTGGGATGATGTTCTTTCGTCCCCCTTTCTGTAACACCTTCACCACTGCTGGTGGTTTCACTTTGCCTCAGTGTTGCTATGTCTCAGGGAAGGACCCTGCTGTAAAAGCCAGGGGCACTGGACTACTTCACATACATAGCAGCATGTGACCTTGAAGCCAGATAAGTGAGAGTCACTGCAGAACACGTAGCTAGAAAAGGTCTAATGTGGGAGAGTAGAAGGAGCCCAGCTTTTGAAGAATCTAGCAGACATGCGCCTTAAATCCAACTCTACTTATCCCAACTATTCGACCTGAGGTATGTTTCTTTATTCTGGCTTAGCCTCTACTTTCTCACCTGTAAAATGGGGAAATAATATCTATCCCATAAGTAGATATATCTGAAAGAACTTGATAAGATGTAAACTGTTCTATGAGTTTTAGATATTAAAAAATACTTTAAAGACAGAGATGAGGGGCTGCCCTTATCTTTGTTTAAAAATAATGAACAGTTGTTGTGACTCTGTTGACAGCCAGTGGAGAATATTCCAGCATCATGCTTCCACAGGAAGATATTCAGAATAAAACCACACAAATAATTAGGTACCTGTCATTGTAAGGCTTTGTACTCACCTGGAAATGCTTGCTACTTTTTTATGGTTGTTTAAGAGTTTTAAGTGATCCTAGAGAAATTCACCAAGCTTCTCTTCCCTCTGGGGACTCCCCCTCCCCAGGAAAGCAGGGGATCGCTCCGACAGGAAAGTCTGGAAGATGGACTGGGTGTGCCCAGCTCAGCCTCCTTGGCCAGTTCTGGTCTAATCTGTGCCCCAGGAACCACAGGCTCTGCCCTTCTCCCTGCTGCTCAGAGGGCAGCTGCCTCTAAGATGCCTGTGTGCATCCACCAGTGCCAGTGACAGAGGAAGCAAGTCAGAGGTCAGTGGCCAGAGGTCATAAGTCAATGTAAGCCAGACTCGCACTCAAACACAGAGTGAACCTTCTCATAGCCATTTATCAGTTACCTGTGCCTCAATTGTTCTCAATTGTTTTCACACTCAGGGGAAGATGAGAGAAAGAGCAGCTTTATGAATTGACCAGCTAAAACCCCAAACACTGACCATCAAGTAATTCTCCACACAGTCATTGTAATACTGTCGCTTAAATAGGGTGCTCTCTCCCTCCTGCTGGAAGCGAAATGAGGATCACTTTGCGCATGTGATACTGGACATGACTCTAAATGGCACCCACATTTTGCTATGTCTTAATTGTGATGTATTTTAATGTGAATTGGAAAGAATATACATCTAGTACCTCTAAATGGTGAGATCAAAGTGTCTTCTATATAAATTTAAGTTAAAAAATGCCCTGGTTGGTGTGGCTCAGCGGATTGAGTGCCAGCCTGCAAACCAAAGGGTCGCCAGTTTGATTCCCAGCTGGGGCACATGCCTGGGTTGTGGGCCGGGTCCCCAGCAGGCGGCATGTGAGAGGCAACCGCACATTGATGTTTCTCTCCCTCTCTTTCTCCTTCCCTTCCCCCTCTCTCTCTAAAGATAAATAAATAAAATCTTGAAACATAATAAATAAATTTAAGTTAAAAAGAGTGAATCGATGTTAAGATAAGTATTCAGAATAAAACATGTGGTGTGCAGACATGACAAAATCGTTACGGCATGAAAGGAAGAACCTGCCACCTGTACACAGCCTCTGACATGCTTTTTGCCTGAAAATGGTACTGTGTGTCAAAATTACACCAAAGATCCTCACTATACAAAAAGAAACTAGAGCTCTTTCCCCCACCAAACCAGTTTTTAGTTTCCTTTTGTTTGTTTTTGTTTCTGTTTTTGCTTTGGAGGGGCTGTGTAGGTTCCGACATTCTCAAATGTCAGTCACTTGACCGTGAGCGTGGCAGCGCCGGCCACCTCTGCACAGTGCTGGCGCTACTCATCTAAGGTCTGTCTTTGAATGAACTCTCCCTTTCACTTGAATGGACAGATTTTAAGACTGACTTACGCCTTTGGTAAAAAGCAAACCTGTCCCGCCACCCTGTATGATAGGAATTATAAAGTAACACCTGCGGAAACAGGACAAATGACTAAGTTCTGCGGAGAAACCGCTGATGCCGAAGGCACAGCCCTCAGCACGTTCGAGTTATGACGGGAGAAAGCACCCGTCAGAGGGAGCGAGGCCGGCTGGCCACGCAGGACGCACAGACGCAGACAGAAGTCCGAGCAGCGGCTACCTCGTCGGGGCGGCAGGATGCGGATTTGTGGGGCAGTCGGGAGAGGGTGGGGGTCACATGTGTCCATCTGAGCTTGCACTCCCCATCTGTGTTTCAGCACACGTATGTTATAGCTATTAAATGCAGGTCTTTCAGAAAGAGACGTGTTCAGAGTTTAGAGAGGGAGGGGGTGTGGCTATTCAGAGGGAAGCTGAGGGACCTTGTGGTGACGAAACTGTCCTGACTATTGACTGTGGTGGAGCACTCGGGAACCCACACGTGATAACAGTATACAGAACTAAGTACACACACACACACACACACAGCGCAGGTAAAACTAGGGAAATCGAACAAACCTGGCAGTAGATGGAGTCAATACAGCTGTGACATCACCTGTAGTTTTGTAAGATGTTATCACTGAGGGAAACTGGGTGAAGTCTGCATGGGCGCTCTCTGTATTATTTATTTCTTACAACTTTATGTCAATCTACAATTATGTCAAGTTTTCCATTAAAAACACAGGATATCAAAACAAGAGAAAACAATGCCAGTACCAACAGACGTTCTCCCTGACTTGATGAGAAAGGCCACAAGGACCTGTGAGGCAATCACGCTCCCACCTCTGACTCACAATCCCTGGGCCCCTCTGGAAACCAGGCTCGCCATGGCACCCAGCACAGTCTGCCCGGAGACACAGGGAGAGCATCCCCCTCTCTCCCTACGGGCCACTTCACCATTCTAGAAGCCAGCTCCACGCTCTGCTTTCCGCCAGGACCCACGCTATTTCTAGCCAGACCAGAAATAGATGCTCATGCTGCCTTCTGATAAGCCGGTCATTGAAACCCAGAGGAAATGGCATTGCTGGGCCTGGCGTGGGGGCCCACCCATTTGCAAAGGACAACGACAACCGGGAACACAATTTCTATGAACGCCTGGAAGGAATTTGAGAGTTCTCAGCACCCACAGAAGAGCCAACACAAATTCCCCTTTTAACAGCAGCCTCCTATCCCGTCACGCCCTTCCCTGACCTCAGTCCAGCCAGCAGCACTGCACAGAAACACATGCTCATTCTTTGAGTCTGATGGTTTGTCCTTCATTTTTTGTAAGAAAGGTTCTGAGAACATCGACAGTTATCTCAGCTTCTACCACTTGGGATAAAGAAAATTCTAGAGGATGATTGATGTTGAATCTTCCCATGGAAAACGCTGGCCCTCATCTTCCTACCAGGGACACCTCTTGGCTTCAGAGGAAACCAAAGAGGAGAAAAGAGAAGGGGAAGCCACATTTATAGAAACGCCCAGTACAGCCAGGCAGCGCACCAAGGATTCTGGCGCATGCACTCATGTGAGGCTGGAATAGTCGTCTGCTTTCCCCAAACTGGGAAAATGGGGCAGAGATGCAGTGACTTGTCCAAGGCCACACTGGCCCAGCCAGGATTTGGACCCCAGCAGTCTAGCACCCAGGCCTGCACTCTTAACCACGATGCAGGGCAAGATGAGTCCCTTTCCAAGAAATACCGCCCACCCCCAGCCCAGTGGGGCCCTGCTGGAATCTTCCACTCAGGAGCATCCTGGGAAGGATCCCAGCCCAGAAACCCCTATAGGCAGTGGTCACTCTGAGAGTTTGTGGTCTCTTGACCACCAGCCAAGTGCCTAGTGTCCGTCATCTCAGTGGTCCTCCTGCAGTCCTAAGAGGTAAGTGGACACTATTATCAACACCTCCATTTTGCAAGACAGGAAACTGAAGCGCCAGCAGGTTGGGTGAGCAGGGGTCTGAGCCGTACCGGTCCAGCTCCAGACACAGGGCTCTCTGATGCCACTCCGCCAGCTCCTACGGAAACCGACCTACCGATTCTGCCAGCAGAAAACAGAGTCCTGCCAAAGTCAAATCCAGGGCCAAAACACCTGATTTGGACAGAGAACAGACCAGACCCTCCTTACAAAATATTTATTAGGTGCCACAGCTGACTTCACCATCTCCTGAATCCTCCCTGCAATCTTAGGAACAAATCCCCATTCTCCGTAGACGGCTCAGGAAAGTGAAGTCATTCACTCAGGGCCACCTGGGTGAGCCTTGACGCCAACGACAACAAGGCAGTGACATGGGGGCGTCTCACAGAGAGAGACGTGCAGCCCAGCCAGCCCAGCCCTCTCCCTCCCCATTTTCACTTTCCAGTGGGCGGATCCCACAGTGGCCTCTCAGAAAACCCTGGGGTGAACAGGTTAGATTCTGGCTAAAGGTGGGTATTTTCTTTGAAGCCAAGAACCCACTGGCGGAGATGCCAAAAGTAATCATGGCTCCCACTGCCACTGTCAGTCACCAGATAAAACAGGCAGAAATACCTTTGCAACTTGTTAGTGATCAGAACAGGCCTGGGGCTCCCAGAGACCTCCCACAGTGGCAGGCCCGCCTGCTTCACCAGCAGGGACAGGGCCACACTGGCCAGACCACCAGCTCAGGGTCCTCCAGCTGACTGACAGAGCCATGGCCAAGAGAAAGGGCTCAGAGGGACGTGGGCAGACAACAAGAGAAGGTCCTGGTTTCCAGAAGCCCCCCTCACAGCCCTGGGGTGAACCCACCACATACCTGGTAATGCCCCCCACCCAGCCCTCTTGGTCTAGAAAGCCCTCCATCAAGAGGCAAAGCCCCGGCTGGGTGCCTTAGTTGGTTGGAGAGTTGTCCTGTACACCAAAAGGTCATGGGTTCCATCCCTGGTCAGGGCACATATCTAGGCTGCAGGTTCGATCTTCAGCAGGGCACATACAGGAGGCAACTGGTCGATGTTTCTCTTTCACATCTCTCTCTCTCTCTCTCTTTCTCTCTCTCTTCCTTCCTCTCTAAAATCAATAAATAGGTTTTATTGGAATAGATGGATTCCAACAAGGATTTAAAAAAAACAACAACAAAAGGTAAAGCCCTCATTCTTAAAGGAGTGATTTCATTCTGGGCCTTCACAGGGTCCTTGAACACCAAATGGGGTGCCATCACACTGCAAGTTTCTCTTGTAGGGAAGGAGCAGGTCCTCCAAGGAGTCCATGGGCAGGAAGAAGCATTCATCTCAGCTCAAGGCCCAGCTCAAACGCCCCCTCCGGTGAGGGCTTCCCTTCCTCTTCTTGACTTCCCCTTTCCCGCCCGCGCCCGCATCACATTTACCGTAATTACTTGTTTCCCTGAGTTACTGCTACAGTCCCAGCGCCGCGCGAGCTGGGCACACGAGCGGCCTTCAAATAGCTCCCAGTGGGGATGCGTGGCCCCGGCACATGGACACCCTCCCATTCTGGCACTCACCCTGCTCCCTTACAGCCACAGGGCACCCCCGGCCTCCCCCGCCAGACGCCAGGCAGGAGGGCCAGCCTCTGTCTCATTCCTCAGCTCTGTAGAAACGAGGTCTGGCCCTCACTGTGTTCTCAGTCAACTTAATATCAGACTGTTCACCGAAGTTAAACTAAAATGGCAAATTCTTCTAAAAAAGGAAAAGAAGAGTATGCATTAGAAGATATTCCTTTATGTCTGCTGCTTAACCTGAAGATTACTACTAAAAATCTGCTACTGTGTGGAGGCCAGGCGAGGCAGGTCAGGGGAGGGATGCCAACAATCCATCACCACCACGGACAGGTTGGCCAGTGTCCCCCATGTGTTCACAAGGAGTCAGGCCCTGGAGAAGGCTTTACATGTGTTCCCTCGTTTGAGTTTTATGCTATCACCACAATATGACATTTAACAAAGGAGAAGACTGAAGTTGAAAAGACTACAAAGCCCTCAGCTCGTAACTGTCTCCAAGCTCCCAAGCCCAAGGATGGGGCATGGCTGGTGAAGGGTTCCAGCAAGACCGTGGCCTGCGGAAGCCCATCCCTTCTGCTGGGGGCACAGAAGGGCCCACTGCCCCTGCTTTGCCTTTGCAAATGAGTCTTCATTGTGGTTAGCAAGCCAGCCCTTCATTTCCCCACCAGGCTCAGTTTTGCAAACTTGGGGGGGGGGGGGGGGGGGGGGGGGGGGGGGGAGGGGCAGTTCCTGTTACAGCCAGCTAGAAGGTGAGAATCTTCCTTCCCTTTCAGAGAAGGCAGGATTAGGGCAACAGAGTCCCCTGGAGCAGTCCAGCCCAGGCAGGTGCCTCCCAAGTCCCCCTACCCCCATAAGACCTGAGTCTGGCCCAGGGATATGAATGCTTGTCTGGCTCTGTAGTCTGGGGCAGAAACCTACAACCCGCCTCCCCTTTCCCCAGCGTTTGCCAGGGACCCAGCTGGGCTCCCAGCTGGAGCTCAGAGTCAGGCCAGGCAGAGGTCCACATCCCAGCCCCACTGTGCCGCAGCCACCCAGGTCAGCGGGGCTGTTTCAGGGAGTTGACAAGAGGATTTAAGGAGAGGGCAGCTCCCATCAAAGAGCTTAGCAAAATGAGTGACACACAGCTTGTGCTAAACGCTTGCTACCATCTTCCACAGGTTATCACAGAAATGGAAATGCCCATCCTCTCAGTCAACAAAGAATTGCTCAGGGCCCATGTGCCCGGCACAGTTGTGGGAGCTGGAGCCGTGCAGGGAACCAAACAGACCAAATCCCTGCCCCCAAGGAATTATATCCTAAGGCGGTGGGGCGGGGGCGGGGGGGGGCAGCACGGGGAACAGATTGAGAAGCAAATCAATACATATTACAGCTGGTAGCACTAAGTGCTGTAAGAATTAAACCAAAGCAGAGTGAAGCATGGGAGTGACGGGACAGGGGAGGAGCTCTGGGAGCAGGTGTGATCTGGAAAGCCTCCCTGGGGGAGGTGCCCTCTAGGCTGAGGCTTGAAAAAAGTGAGAGCAGGCTGTCGTGGATGTTTGGGAAGAAGATTCCAAGGTCAAACACCAAGTGCAAAGGTCCTGAGAGGGCAATGCACGTGCGGGCAGGCAGTCACTGGCTGGGACACAAGGTGTGCGCTCCCTGGAGGCAACTCTGCCCACACCAGCTCTGCATGCACACGTTCAGTCATTCCACCTGCCTGGAGCCCGCACCTGCACCGCCTGTGCACGTGCCCGGAGCCCCATCCCCTCGCCATTCTCATTCCTCCCCATTGTCACCCACTGTGTTCATCCAGCTCCCTCCACGGTCCTCTGGTGTCCGCTTGGTGGGTGGCCTTGCCTTTATTTATTTAGTTCTGTCCTTCTTGTTTTCAGATCTGCAGTGCCTGATGCCAAGTAGGAACTCAGTCAAGAGGCAGAACAAGGCCTCTGGCGAGGGATTTGGCAATCACCGAGTACGCTAGAAATGCACACTCCAGCTCACCAGCAGATTCCACCTCCCAGCACACACCTGCCAGAAACTCCCACACACGCTGGCTGCAGCGCTGCAACACATGCAAAGGAGCAAGGACATCACTGTGAGTGTCCAGCATGAGAAGAGTGAGCAGACTGGCCCCGGTCACCAATGGTCACTCTACAACAGCAATTTGTAAAAGATCTACATGCACTGATGTAGATAAATTAGAACAACTCAATGCAATGTGGCATTCTGGATGGACCCTGGAACAGAAAAACAACAACAGTGGAAAAGCTGATAAACCCCAAATAAAATCTGGAGCTTAGTTAATAGTCAATGCCCCAATGTTAATTTCCTAGGCACATTTACCATGTAATGTAAGATGAGGTAACCTGGGACAAGAGAATGTAGGAACTCTGTAAATCCAAAATTATTCAAAACTACAAGTTTATCTTCAAAAAATGCTGAGCAAGAAAAATGTTGTAGAAAGTTTTAAAGTACAGACAAATGGAAATGGACTAGATAAAAGACAGAAGTCCATTACCAAGGGTAATGGTGACTCCAGCAATCCCAGTGTATTTAAAGTATAAAACATAAAAATGAAGGGTACGACCCAACTCCACAAAGTGCTATTCCTAGGAGAAATGACAGAGGGCTTTATAGCCATATCTATAACATTTAATTAAGAAAAGATCTCAAGCCAATATCATAAAGAAAATGCTAAGAGTTGGTAAAACTGGGACAGGGTGAAGAAGTATCACATTATATTCTATGCTCTGCATTGTATTTTGAAACATTTCCTAACTTAAAAAACTCAAACATGTATTAATTAAAACAAACAGAAACTCATGAATGGATGAAAACCACAAAAGCAGAAAAAGCCATGGCAGAACGGAGGTATGCCCCTCATCATCATCAGAGCCAAGATTCTGTGATTTCCTGACTCTTCCTGGGTCTAGAGATGCCTGAGAGATTCAACATGCACAACAGAGAATTAACTCAATAATGACCCTTCTAAAACCAGGCTGCGGTTGGCGAGACAGAAACCTCTTCAGCGGATAATATGACGCAATCTATCAAAAGGTTCGCTGTGCGCACTCAGCGATTCCTCTGCTAGGAGCCCACCCTGCAGAAAGGTCAGCACCGGGGCACAGGGACGCAGGCACAGGGGCTACGTGGGAAATGACTCCTGTCTACCAGTAGGGAACTTTGGTTACCAGAGGGAAAGGGGGTGGGGTGTAGTCAGGGGCAAAGAGGATCAAACATATGGCGATGGAAGATTTGACTTTGGGTGGTAAATACACAATGCAATATACAGATGATGTATTACAAAATTGTACCCCCAAAACCTATATAATTTTATTAACCAATATCACCCCAATAAGTTTAATTTTAAAATACTGTACACAAACTTACATACATAAGTATATGTGTACATATGAATATGCACACAGAAAAGATGTGAAAAAAATACCCTTGTTTTCACTTATATTGCTTGAATTTGTTATAGTAAGCAGGTTTTATTTTTGCAATAATAGGGCAAGAATGGGGCCCCTTTATCTCAATGTTCACTGTGGCTAAATAAAAATTTAAAACCTAGAAACACAGTGAAGGTAGAGAACTAGCTGAATTCACTGTGGTTCAGCCACTCTGTGAGCTATGGGGCAACCAGTAAAAAAGGCATATTAGATTATGTGGGTCAGTTGCACTGGAGAGACTTCCTGAGCTATTTTTCAGTGAAAAAGCAAAATGCCGCATGCATACGTGGTCAAGTCATAAAGAAAAGTGAAGGCCAGTTGGGAAGGGAGGAGGGCGACCTGAGGACCCCTGGAGGGCTTTCCGGGAGCTGGGAATGTTCTAGGTCTGGACTTGAGAGACGGTTACGTGGTAGTTTGTCTTACAATTATTCACCATACTAACTATTTAACATGTGTTGCTTTAAAAAAAAAAGCTTCAAAACACAAGATCAAGTTTATGCAGTAGAGTCTCTATAATTACCGCATGCCCACAGCTCCTGACATCATTCCAGCCACTCTGCTCCCAACACCCTGCCCCTTTTGGCTATTTTTTTTGAAAACACAGCAAACAGTCTCTGACCACAGGGCCTTGGCACTTGCCAGGACTCAGCACCGGTTCCTTGTAGGGCTCACTCTGCCCTCTACCCACACTGCCTCGGGGTATCTCCAGGCCCCAGGGAAGTCCAAACAAGGCCGAGACAAACAAACAGCA
>PVJI01018318.1:0-33626 GCA_004026765.1 Micronycteris hirsuta | reverse complement strand
TTTATGTGACTGCTATGGAGTCTGGAGTTTACTCTGTGCAGTGCAGAGCAGGATGGGAAGAGCAGGCATTGAAGACACACAGGCCAGGGGCAGTCACCTCTGTCACCTGAGTGATGAAGGAAAGTGAACTGTACTAAAGAACTGTACTAAAGTAGTGGGAGAATAGAGACAGATCGACAGGGTTTGCTGTAGGTAGAACCCACTTGGATTAGCTACAAAGAGAAGTAAGGGGTTAGGAACCGGATGAGCTCCAGAATGTGTCCAATGATAGTAGGCTATATGCTTGATGCTTTAAAGACTTACTCTTGCTCAAAATGGGAAGGGAGGGAGGGAGGGAGAGACTGACCTTTGAGGAAAAGAAAGGAAAATATCTTTTCAGTTCTTCAATGCCATAGAATTGAAGTAGATGAGTAGATACTCTGGGCCACAGTGAAGGGTACCTAAAGGAGGCTGTTGGAGTCCCTTCACCAATTCCCCAAACATACAGATAACACTGTACACATCCCTGCTGTGTCCTTCTGTCTTCTATCCCCTTTTTCTGTCCCCCATCCCTCTTCTCTGTGGTCCCTCGTGGGCACAGATGCACAGGCAGGCTCACCGTCCAAGGAGAAGAACACATAGAATCGTTTGTTACACTCCACTCACACTGACGTCACTGTCACGAGTACGATTCTCGCGACACTTCTCAGAACCTCACTATCAAAGTTTGGGTTCTCCCAAAAGTGCTTCCTGGGACTTATTTAATCGAAAAGCTCAGCAGTGCTTCTCCCTGAGCCTGCAGCAGCACCGTGGAAGATCTTAATACAGGGAGTAATGGAGACACCTTTATGTTTCCTAGGCTCCTAGGCTAAAACTGCTTAGAAAAGCCATTCAAGGGAAGGATGGAAGAGGAAGCCAAGGAAAGACATGGGTCAGGACGAGCGGGAAGACCCGGCCTTGTCCTCTGCTGGCGATTTTATTAGAACCAGAACCAGTGAAGAGATTTTAGCTTTTCGAAGTGAACTGTCAATTGTTTTCTGCTTTCATGTCCTAAAAGAATTTCAGGGGGAATTTTTCTTTGGTTTGTAAAATGACTCCCCATAGACCTGGGAAAGTCTTTTGGAAATTTCTTGGTTACTCTTGGGGATTTTTCCTGAAATTAATTCTTCTTTAGAAATAGTTTGGTTATTAACTTTCAAAATGTATTGGAATTTTTTTTATATAAAATTGGTAGCATGCCCCCAAGTTCCTGTGTACAACATTCATAAAAAACCCCGTCACGATGGCAGCATCCTATAAGGGGGAAGTGTTTCTGCTAACTGTTATGAAACCCTGTATTATTAATCACTGCAGTAAGAAGTCATTATTTAAAAAAAAAAAAACCCTACAAAACACAGAATGTGTTTTTGACAATTCTTCATTATCCAATTTATTTTTGGCAGAAGTGCTAGAAAATGTTTCCTTTTTATTTATAGAAATGTGTTATTTGTGATTCTGGGAAATAGACTACGAAATGATGTGGAAAGCACCTTAAAATGACGGGGAGACCGTTTCAAGGCTCATAATAACTATTTTGATGTGATGTTATGATGCCCAATCATCACGTCATTTATCTTACTTAAAAGCGCATGCCTCTCCACGTATCCCGACGTTCACGAAAACCACCTTCTACTGTTCACGTCCTCCCTAGAAAACTCCGGTTGCGTTAATCATGGTGATGATTACTGTGTCAATATTAAAACTCCTTTTTAACATTCTCCTCTGTTGCTTCTCTTGCGGCCAAAGTTCAAACACTAACAACAACAGCAGCTGACGCAGGCACTTGAAAGACGATGGCTATGAATATGAGAACTGTTTTTACTTTGCTGAGAACAGTATCTTCTGACGTGCATGAGCTTTTATTTCATTGCCACCCTCTTTCTACACAAATAGGTGTTCCTCTGCTACCCCCCCGCCCCTCGGCTTCCTCAGGAGCTTCAGGAGGGTCTTAGCTTGGTTTACAAACAGTACTCTGGTTGTCTCCATGGGGCCACGCTGTCCCGGCAGCATTGAATTGGAAGACCCTTCTCCCTGACTCCTCACCCAGCTTTACAGAAACCCACCAATTGCAGATCAAAGAGAGGTGATGTATGCTTTCATGCAGCTGACAGACGATTCAATTAAAACAGATCAGCCGTGGGTGCCTGGGCAGGTGGCTCCCTCCGCCGCCGTCGGCCCCACAGCGATTACATCGTGGCGGAGATGGAGGGCCTTCCGCGCCCGTCCCCGCAGTCACAGATCACACGGTGACAAATGAGATGTTACTGCTCTTGTAAAGCAAGGCTACAATCTGTCAAAATCCAACATAATTTGTGACCCTCCGTGACATCCTCTTTCTCTCACTCTCTCTCTCTTTTTTGACATTTGAATACAGTGATTGTACTAGAGTCAAGTCCATTTAAGTGAATATAGTCAATTCTATCTAAAGGATACAGCCTGGAAGCTCCACCGTGGTAGCTGAATATACATCTGCTGAGGACTCTGGCGACCCTTTGTGTTAAGTACATACCATTAACAATGAATTCTGATTTTTTCCAAGTTATATAATTTGATATCTTGACAGCCCAGACACTTAAAGCACTACTATTTGTTTTAAATGGCTTTATTTTATTGTTTAAATGTCAGTATCAAAATAAAGTAATGCATACAGTCTTGTCAGTTCTAGCGCAGGGGGAAGTGTTCCTGTAGAGAAGAGTCTTAAAAGAGTTTGTTCTAAAAATGGACTCGAAAGTCAATTGCGATGTCTCTTGGCTGAATCCTTAAATGACTCATGAAACATATTTATACCGCATTTTCTGTTTAGCTGGTGCATTTAATAAGGCACCGAAGCATAAACAGCAAAGGAAGCGGAGCATCTTAACTTACTGAAGTTGACATCGTTGCCAGGCTTAAAAAAAAATACTGACTCTGAGAAATAATTGAGGGGCGCTTGATGGAACCCGCAGTCCCGATAAATGGACAGACCTTTCCACGTGCTTTAATTGTATAATCGGCTGGATTATTAGAGTGGTTTAGTCTTAAAGGAAGAAAATAAAAGATTCAAAGAGGCTGGTTCAGGATAATTCCTAATGTTTTTAACTACGAGGATGGCAGGGAGGATTGATTCTTTCATGCCTCCCCTCTGCCCAGACCTGTGTGGGGTTTACAAGCCTGTCACATTTCAGAACCGGCATTGACTTTCTACTTCAAAGTGACTAAAGATCTTTTCCCAAAGGCTTCTGTTGACCACAAACCTTTAGGCAGGGTAGCGCCAGCCCTCAGGGAAATCACTCCGAAATAACTTTGTTTACAGAGAATAAAAGTACATCTAGACTCTTTGTGTACTTTTTTTCTAGGGTTATACTTTAAGGTTCTTGGGCATCAAATGTTTTTCTACTGCGGAGCTTGCACTGTGATCTACGTGAGCGAACGAACTCAGGTTACCCTGCTCAGCCTGGTTTGGTTCCCAAACTTGGCACTGGTTTGCCCACATTTTAAAGTGCCCCCAAACAGTCCCACTTGATATAACGGCCCTGTTAATGATAGCCTCAGAACCCCAGCTGCGTACAAAGCAGACCCCAGTTTAGGACACTGCCGAGCAATCAGCTGGGACAGAAAGGTCACCTCCATTCTGCTAGGGTGGACCTGCACGTCCCCTCCAGGCTTAAATGCCTGTCATCACCGAGTTGCGACCCCTCCGTGGAAAGGATGTACATGATCCTCAGACCTACAGACCTTGCCGACAAAAAGGCAGTGTCTCCGCCTTAGTCGGAACACATACGGGAGCCACGTGTTTGCTCTCTGTAGCCAGAAAGAGGTGTTTTGACCCATCAAAAGGCTCTAGAAGCTCCGCTTGTCCAGAGCTTCTACGAAGGTGTCCTGGGGGTTGGCCACAATGCTACGCAGAAGCTAACACAGAACCACCGTGAGCTCCAGGGCGTGGATGGCTTCTGTCATCACTTAAGTCCTCCAGGAGGCTGGGAGTCAGCTAGAAGTACTGCATGGGCTGCTCTCAACCCGTTGGGGAATAGAAACGACCCACGAAATGCTAATTCGGCCAATGTCCTCTTCGCTGCAGTCCTTCCCAGGTCAAAAAGTGCCACGTGAAAACTTTTAGAAAGGTTTATTTATTTATTTTCTTTCCTTTCATCTTTCTATTTCTCCACATTGGCTATAAATGCAAATATGTGGCATTTGTTTGTTGCCTTGTACCCACGGTGATGAGAAACGGCCCACTGGCCTGCCTGGTTAACAGGTTCCTTGGACTTCCTGTGAGTCCTGCCTGCTCCCCATGTCTGTAAAAGCCTCTGCAGATTCGTCCACTGAGCTGCCCTCTGCCTCCCTTTCCTCCTCCTCCTCCTCTCACTTTTCAGCTTTCAACGTAGATTCGCTATTAGACACAGGGAGATAGGGTCAGTTTCCCCTTTGCCTATAGGCACGTGGGCACGGAGGAGTTAGGTGGCACAAATAGTATTTACTCTAAAATCTTCCCTCTGCCTCCAATAGAATAAATGCTCCCCAAAGAGTCCCTGAGACAGGCACAGGGGGCTCTGCCCCCACAGGAATCTCCTGCCACTTTTCTTTCCTGTTTTCTTTTGTAAATGGAATATAAGACTCTCAGTATATGTGGACATCTCTTCAGGAAAACTTGTGTTCTGCATCTGTCAAATGACACTGTCATAATATGAAACTCACCCAATCTGTTTCTTTTCAACCTTTTCCATGTTTGTTATACGGTGTCCATTATGTCTTTACTTCTTCCCAACCTCTACCGCGTCCCTGCGTTTCATTAGACTGGCTTGCTAAAACTCACATACGTAACGTTTCAAGTCTCAGGACAGAAGTGCCTGTGAGTGGCTGACGTTATCCAAACCGAAGGCCACTTGAGAATGCCACCCAAAGAACAGTGGCTGAAGTTTAGAAGGAGGTGACACTATTTATAAAGCATCAACACAATGTGTCCCGCAGTGTAACATAAAGCCCGAACCCTCGTATTGTTGAAGTCCTGGTCCTGGGCCCAACGTCTCCACAAATAGCAACATGAACACAGTGTCAGGAGCTGCTTTGCTTGGCCCCAAGCTAATCACAGGCACAGAACGAGCCCCCTTCTGCTCATTGCTGGTCTTCCTTGAAAGAAAAGTTGTGGGGTGAGGGAGGCTTACCACGTGAGGACACCGAGGATCACACAGCAGAGTTCAGAAGAAGTCGAATTATTTGAGCACCCAGCAGTGACCCCATATCGTGGTCATCGTGTCTGACAACCGCGTTTTGATACCAGGAATTCTAGGCTCTTGGCCTGCACCTCACCCGCCCAGCACTTGTTACCCCTGAGAGATGAATGTTATCTCTCTATTTAAGTAACCCACATAGATGTCCAAAATTAGACTGCAAAGCAAGAGCCTTCTTGGCTAGAATAAAATGTTTTTGAACATCAATGTATAAATACCCTGAAAATGCAAGTCACTTGGCCTCAGCTGGATGACTAATGCATTACAAGATTTTGTGATACCCAAACCTCGCAATGTCAGAAAGATTTAAGTCCAAATCAACATGCATTTATTCTATGGTATAGCGGTCTGGAAGGCTGATGGCATGAATATTTTACAGTAATGTTTCAATATTAAAATCCCCATTTGGAGATTCTGGAGTAACATACAAATTATATTTATAACCATCAAAAAAATCAATGAAGTACTTATTAGAGTATCATTAATAATAGTCATTAAAATTTTATGATCACTTAAAAGAACACTAAATAAAGGCAGTTGAGCAAATGCCCTATTTACACGCACTTTAACAAGACTGACATAGTAATATCAGAACCCCATTGAGTTTGAGAATAAAATTAAACTTGCCCTCCAAAGAACAGATACATTACAGATCCACCCTAATAAATGCACTTGTTTCCCTGATAGTGAGGTGAGCCGCCCTGACTCATTTGCTCTGCCTTTTGGGACAAGCTGCAGAATTACACAAGCCATGCCCAAGAATCAGGGCTTCAATCTACGGAGTAAGATCAGAATTAGCTCAACAGGCTGTACAGGAATCGAGCCCACCGTCTTTGCCTTATTTGGTACTACACCCTATTTTCCTCAAATATAAACACTTATACATAATTTTATACATATATAAGTACTCCACCTAATTTTACACATACATAAAAGTACCCCCACAATTTTACACCTATAGAAGTAATACATATATAACTATTCCCATATGTATACATATGTAACTCACTTTGACTTAAAACTTTTTATAATACTTATGCAATTTGAGCATAAGTATTATGCTCAATACTTAAGCATTTTGAGGTATCAGTTAGTTGATTTTTCATAGCATTTCAGAACACTGAAGGGAAGAAACTTCAAATTTGGGACTCTCGCAATTTGCACAAATCAAGTATAGAACATAAAACTAAGAACACTGGTGAGTTTTTTATTTTACCTTATATGTTTAAGGTTAAGAATGATCACTGTAATTCAATGAACTTGAGTAAACACTGGACCACTAGAAATTCTCCCAAACAGTTGGGTGCTCAGGGAAGACAGGTGCCCAAGGTCAACAACCAAGCCTTCTGAGAACAGCCATGCCATTGACACAGGTCACTTTGGTTTGCTTGGGACGAATGATTTACTGGCAAGCAATCCACTGGGACCCTTTGGGCTCTGAAGGAATTTGAGAATCAGGGGTGGGGAATTCATTTGACAAGGCATGAAGTGCCATGCACCCCAATGAGAAAAATATCTTAAAATGTTTTGAAACTGAAATGCTCCTTCGATGTGCATGAGAGAAGCCCTGAATATACAATATTGCCTCAACAAGACACAATTGCTCCATTCTGGGTCCTTCCCAATGGTTCAGAAATCAAAGAGCAATCCCTTTGATATTAAAGAGCTCTCAATGTATGTAGAATCTAACTTTTCATATAACTTAGAAGCCCTCCACTCTATAATAGTGGGTAGTGTGGTTATTAAAAGTCTGGGCTCCTAAGTCCCCTAGTGGGTTTAAATCTTGGCTCTATGACTTATCAGCCATGTGATTCTGCACAAGCTATCTAATACCCCTGCTCCCCAATTTTCTCATCTACAAAGTGGGTTAAAAACAGTACCTGCTCCAGCCCATTGTTTCGAGGATGAAACGGCTGAACACACATAAAGACCTGCTTGCAAACCACTGTTATCTACCACGTTTTCGACCAGTCCATTGGAGATCCCAGTCACTAGTTTAAATGCCATGCTGCTCCCAGAGAGCCCTATATTCCTAATTCAGTCCTTTATTCAAGCATCCATTCAATTGTTCACGTTCTCAGAAAGAGTTTGGAGATGGTCACATCACTAGAGAAATGGTAAACCAATACAAAAACTAATAGGGCCCACGCTTGACGATAAGCATGCATTTTGGTAGGCAGGAGGCATTGTTTGGATAGTCATTTCACTAATTCTAATTCATTCACATTGCAACTCTGGTACAAAATGAGTAAGGGATTTAATCACTGACATGTGATCCAGGAAAAGGTTTACCATGTATTGTATTTGACCCCAGAAAATAAAAATACAGACGTTTATAGGAACGTACCTTCCTACAAGGTGGCAATCTCTTCATGCATGCTCCTTTGCTCTGCGTCTGTAATTACCATTTGGAACACCTATCTCCTTACATGCCTCCATTTTCAGAACACAGCTCAGTGCAGGGCAGCATTTTGAATGATGGAGAAAAGGGGACAGATCCGTAAACATGTTTGGCTCACCAATCCGAAACCTGCTGGGCCTTGAGATAATATCAATATAATCATCAAGCTTGGACACCAGATGTCAAGATACAGGGTGTTTTGCAATGAAGCCTCCCATTGCATTTTGCTTTTCCATCAGCCAATGAATATGAATAAGACCCTGAAAGCAGCCCTCGATATGTATCCGCAGCAGAAACTTAATGTAAGTGGCATATAAGTGATATTTATGTATAAAATGTTGCTTACTTATTCTAGGCTAAAGCACTCAGCGCACTAACCTTGACCTACTCTATCAAGATGGGTAAAAATCCAATTTATTATCCAATTAAAAGAATTTTCTTTTCTTTCTGTTTCATTGGAAAATTATGCCTGTCTACCTCGTGGTACAACAAAAGAAACATCCTAGGAATATGTGCTTAAAAGACTTTTGACAAAGAGGTCCAACATCGAGGGTCACACACAGTAATTATTTTTGTCAATTCCATACATCCAATCGAAAGAGAGCCACGGGTCGCCGCCTTGTGTGCGTTTTGCTGCTTGGGGAGGAAAAAGGAGAGACGGAGGAAGATCTCAGTCCCCAGGGCCAGGGAGTCTGATGAGAAAGCCACGCCTCTTTGAAGAAAGGACTCCCGAGGGTATTTTCCATCTTGAGTATGCGTCCGAAGTCCTCAGCAATGACATCCTCACTTGGTCACCTTGAGGAAGCAGAATGCCCCACAGTGAACCAAGCCGTTTGGGGGCAACTCATCATCTTGGCTGCGCTGCTCAGAAGTACAGGTGGATTATCGCTCCTTCGAATACATTCCCAAATCCAGCCTGACGTGGGGTCAGGGTGATGTGGCCTTCGACCTGTTTCTGAGCCCATCCCTCTCTGTGCAGTCCCACTGCCACCCCTCTCATGGGGACCCTCGTGGTGTGACACTGACGTATCTGCAGTGATGTGCCCTCTAGACTCCATGCCTGCCCCTCTCTCTATTCGACCGTCATAGATGCATGGGCACCTGTGACTTCCCATAAGGCAGGGTCCTCGGCCCCTGGTAGGAACTGGGCCACAGAGCAGGAGGTGAGCAGCGCAAAGTGTCACTCCCATTACCACCTGAGCTCTGTCTCCTGTGCCCCCTGACCCGTGGAAAAATTGTCTTCCACAAAACCTGCCCCTGGTGCCAAAAAAGTTGGGGACCACTGTCCTAAGGCCCCAGAGCCTTAGCCGATGACTACTCTGTACAGAATACAGAGCACGTGCTGGGCCTGGTTCTAGCAACACCCTCCACCATCAGGGCCTGGCCGAGGTCTGCATCCTTATCTCCAAAGTTGCTGTTCACAAAAGGTGGCTCTAGGCAGAGCGATACTTCCCGTACTCGGGAAACACCCTTTAAGCTGTACCTGTGACTCAAGCAACACCTGTGTGATTTTGCTGCTAACATTACTCCCATGAAGAAAGACCTTCCTTCTCACCTTTGCGGTTCTGAGAACTAGCATTTCTTTAAGAATGGCAAAAAGTTCACTTCTGAAGGACTTTAGAACTCTCTAGTCATCTTCAATCAGTTCAGAAACTGAATTCTGATAGCCACTGTCTGCCATGTGTATATGGAACCTCTGCTGGGCTCGCATGAACTGCTCATTTTCTTCTACGTGTTCCTGGATCTTACACAACTAACACATCAGCCCTTTAGGAGCACAGACTTGACACCTGAAATTCCCTGTACGTGTTACAGTGACCTATACACCGTGGAAAATTTGTTCACCATGATATTAAAAGAAATGTGGTTTTTTTTTCTTTTCTTAAATAGCTCCAATGGAAAACAAAGAAAAATTATATAGTAATTGTGTAGCATGATATATGCAATTACTATAAATTATTTACCCCATATGATAGTATACATAATCATTTTGCTAGTACTCTGTGTTTTTTATCTGTGTTTTGCTTCCTGTAAGTGCAATTTATAAGGTCAGAATTTTCATGAAGAAGAAATTGAGATGTATATGAGCCACTCTGGTTACAGGTTTCGTTTTTCAAAATACTCTACCTTGATTTAGGCCTTTTGAAGTCTCAAAAGAAATAAATTACTAGTGTACGCAAGAGAAAATCTGTATTTCTAGATGATATTGGCACTTTTTAAAAACACGGAAACAAAGAAAGGGGATATGGTTATGTGAACGAATCTAAATGTTTCCTTGTTTCCTATAAAAGATATCATCCATTTAGCAATATTTCTCTTTTTTTCTCAAGGAGTTTATTTATTTCTATAGTTACAGTTCAGTGCAACTTAGGACTAAACTTAGCATCAGTCAGAATCATTGAATTCTACCTTTTTAAAATGGAGGGCAGGAAAGAGCTTTTTTGCTGCATTATACAGATTAGCCTTACTGACCTAGATGATACTACTCTCCAGCTAAATCACGGCGTCCTGGGACTGCTACGCCCACCTGTGGAGACCAGACAGAACCCCTGTAAAGTAGTGCCCACTCCACTCTTCCAGCAAAGCAGGCGGAGTGCCAGGGGCCAGCTCTGCTCTGGATGACTAAGGACACTGAACAGTTACCCTGAGAAGGGTTGAGGGTTCAGGGAGGGACAAAAGACAAGTTAAGATGAGTCAGGTGCTTGAAAATACTGACAAAATAACTAGACCATGTAGCACTAAAATGTACTCACATCCATTAAACTAATGACCTGTCTTGGAGGCATGACCCGCTGAGTGACATCATAGGAAGTAGTAATTAAATATTAGATATATATTGAGGCTGTGATGGGCATCCATAACTTGTGTGTACATGTAGAGCCACGTGCACAGAAACACACGTGATTGCATAACAAAGGTCAGTCTGCATACAGAGTAAATATTAGCAGCGCTCAAGGGTGTATGTCTTCGTAGCGCGAATGTCCTCTTGTAGCAGGATCACCCTTTATAACTCAAAGCCTAACAGCCAAGTGCATATTCTCCCACCAATAACATTGAGAAAGGTCTGAAATTCTCTCCTTTTCTCCAAAATACGCTAGACCAGTGTCATTCCCACTAAGATCTAGAAAAAAGCCCTAAGGCACAAAACCCCCAGGAGCAGCCACCAAATGCTGGCCCTGGTCTCTTTTCTCCATAAAGCGCAGGCAAAGGGGTGTTGAGTACTAAAAACCTGAAAAGGAACAAGTTTCTAGAACCATGAAAAGAAACTTGCCTTTGCTCATTTCCAGCAACACCATGCATTTCTGTACCTGTGTTCACTTATCATTGCAAAGACGAAAAAACGTTCACATACTTAACAGTGTCTAATAATAGGAGACAGTTTAGAACTGAAATAATTCCAGACCTCCAAGAAACCTGTCAAAATTTCCCAGAGGTAAGAAACAATGACCTGCTGTAGACTCTAGTCATGACCTCGGGGTCCAAGGGCTAACTCTAAAAAAGTGCCAAGAGATATTTGATGACAGGTGGTCAAGACATCATTTTTCCGCCCTCTCTGGACCAGATAATATACTCTGAAATGAATATTCAGCACACCCACCTTCAAACCACATGGGAATTCACAGAGACACAAGGAGAAAAAATGACATTCGTTTGCAGTTGCGTCTCTCCTTCAGCAGATCCACCGCACAACTCTCCCTATTAAGCTGCTGCTCTGAAACTACTATCTCCACCCCTGAAATTCTCAGCCAGATTCCAGCCTCGTAGTTTTAATGGCTGCGGGTTATCTTGAAATGGACACCTTAATATCACCTGAATCCCTGTGCCCCAGAGTGAAGATCACGATGACCCCACACTCAGCGCGTATCAGAGGGAGAGATTCACAGGGCAGAGAAATCCTCAGGAAGTATGTATTTGGGGAACTGTTGTGTCTTCTCATACAAGCTCCCACTCCCACAGTCTCCCATTCTGCTTCCGGCCACTGGTTTCCCACTTCGCTTCTCTGAAATGATCGAGTCTTATAAAGTCGTTCCCCTCCCTGCCCCGCTGCCACCCTCACTCAAAAACTCACAGAATCTCTCCATTTCTTTCTCCATCGACTCCATCAGAATGACCTTTTTGAATGCTATAGCTCTCAGTCACACACGGGTCGCCTGATGCCTGGGCCAATGAAACTGTGTCCTGGTCTCTGTCCGTTCTCGGGAATCCACACTGGTTCCCGCCGGTGTTACAGTAACTCCAAACTACCGCAGCCGCCTTTTAGTGTCTCTCTCCACGGAGCCCACCCTGCCCGTCAGTCCTCATCACACAGCACGCTCTGTGCTACTGTCCAGCTACACTTAGGCCACCTTCTCCTGTTGCCGTCCTGGGAAAAAAGTGCCTGTATTAACATTTTTCCTCTGTATGAGGTTGGTCCTTATAATAATGTCACTTCTGCTTGTTTTTTCACCTAAGAACATTCTGTTTTCCTGAATGAAGACTAAATTCCAGGTTACTTGAGATGGTAATGCAAGAGGCAATAGACTGTAGTGAGCCAAACTCTGCTCGGGTTCAAATCCCAGCTCCATCCCTGAAATATTAGGAGACCTCAGGCAAGCCTTTTAACTTCCATGTCTCAGGATTCTCATATGTAAAATGAAAACAGTAATGATAACATCTACTTCATGAGGTTAAGAATCAAGTGAACATACAGATATAATATGATTGGAAGAGAGCATGACGTGGGTAATCACTCAACTGTTTTTAGTAATAATTGTATCTCTTGGAGCCACTGTTATCATTCTCTCTCTCTCCCCTCTCCGGTCCCTCCCGCCTTCCGCCCTCCCTCTTTCTCTTACCCTCCACTGTCAAGTTTGGGGGAACGCTTGTCCAAGTTCATTACTTCATCTATCCCATGCAATCCTTAAAGTGAAACTACCTCATTTCTCACCTCTGCCCAGCCCACCCTAATACAACTTTTCTTGCCAAAGCCAGCTTTGACCTGCTTATTGCCAAGCCCAAAGATACTTTTCAGCATGGTGCCAACTTAGAAAAAAAAGTCATACTGTACTTCGGTGTGAAGGCTAAGAAATAAACTGAGGAAACAATATCTATATAAAGCTAGGAAAACGTTCACTTCGTTTAGATACATTAAGTCCCATTTCCCCAACACCTTTATATTCTATAAAGGCTATTCTGTCAAGAAATAAAACATAGGCAAGTGGTTATTTTCTCTGTTATGGAATCTTTGTTAGCATGGTACTGTTAATATAAATTAATATTTGATAATGGTGATATCAACTCTAGAGATCCTTAAGAAGATTTTTTTTCTTATACTGGGTGATAAATTTTAACATAGTAGAAAAATAAAAATATTCCTATTTTGGTTTTTTTTATGTTTACAGACTATAAGGTTTGTTGGCATCATGTGAAAATTAATTTCATCACAAAAGCATGTGTATAGTTCTCTGGAAAACATATTCTACATTCCATTATGAGGACAGTTATATTACAGTGTTCGTGGAAAATGAACTTTATCATAAGCCTAGAGCCCGATGGTGTACTCTCTTCAAATGTACTCAATTAATCTGCATATGATATTCTCATGATTAAGATAATGGATTTTTTGAGAGCTGGAAAGGATCTCAGAGTCGAGAGCCCCAGTGTTAACTTCATGCCCTTTCCACATTCACCGTGGACACTCTGTTTGTGAATACAAATAACCCTGTTGAGCCTGAGAGGATCAATCTTAAAGATTCAAGCTAAAAACCAACCTGTAGCAGGCTCCTGATGGTCTTCCTCCTGGAGCTGAGAAGCACATGAATGAACACCGCCCGATTATGACCATCATATGAATAAAAACTCCTACTTTTGAATTTGATGGAGGAGAGAAAGACCACAGAAATACACTGGAAAGAAAATGAACAAAACTTTTCCTGAAACGGACAGCAAGGGCAGCACCCCCCACCACGGTAACAACACGGGCCCATTCATTCATTCTCAGGCTGTAGCTACAGCATTCTTTCTAAAACACAAATCTAACCCTACCCCAAACGAGAAGAAACCAAACCTTCAAAACTCCTCCTGACCTCAGGAAAGATCTAAAATCCTTAACTGGATATCACCATCCTTGGCCATCAAGTCCCTGCTCCATCCTCACCACCATGAACCTGACTCTTTGTAAGCCCCCTACCCACCCTGCCCCCATCACGGTCCTTCAGCCACACTTACCTTTTATTTCCTCAAAGGAACAAACCTCTTTCCGGGCCTCTTGGACCTACTCTCTTACCCCCCAGCCCTTCACTAGCTCACTCTTCTGCTATCAAATTCGACATCACTTTCCTCAAAAACGCAAGACTGGATGGAGGAGATGTCCCTCCTACACACTCTCATGTCTTCTCTCCCCACCACCAGCTGGACAGAAAACTACTTCAACTACTATTACGTGTCCATCCTCATCACTTAGAACCCCACTGAGAAAGAAGGAGGTAGTCGACACGCCTTTGTTCAGTGACTCAATGAATAAACAGAGCAATGATACTGAGGTCCTAATGGGTCATCGACACATAAACCACCGACCTGACAGTGGACATTTCAGGGTTCAATTTCATTAAACATAAAAATAGGAAGGTAAGATATTTTTCCCCAAATATAATGTATGGATGCCAAATAATTTTGCTTATTGGAGACAAGATAGCCCTGAGAGAAACAAACTTAAGACACAGTTAGCAAGTTATGTCAGAATGGAATGATGCCGGAAGGTAAGTAAAATTTCCCTGTTGGACTTATTAGCTCTAATATTTAAGTCACCCCCTGGGGAGGACATGGCTCTTAGGTGACAATGCTCACTTTTCTTCACCCGAGCAGAGTCTAATCAAGTGTGTAAATGCCGCAATACAGCAAACGGCAGGAGAGGATACGGGTTCCTCTCACGGCCCTGATGTCTCACCACCAGGAAGTCACTGGGCACTGAACAGAGCAGGGACGTGAGAAGCAGTTTCATGAAACTTAGAAAGAGCAATTCCACTGCTCTAGGCGAGGGCTAGAATTTGATGATCTTTTCTTTAGGCACAGGGCTCAATGTCAGCAAAACAAAATAGGCAGTTTACAAAGCCTGTGGTGGCCTATTGCTGGCGTCAAACACTACTTGGATAATGTTCCTTTAGATAATTTAGTTATTTCTTCCCTTGTTAAAAAAAAAGGGGGGGGGGGGAGAAAAAGCCGCCCTTACCCACACAAATGAAAACTTTGACAGCACTGGATGAGCAGAATCCTGGTGAACTCACCGAGGATACTGCAGAAATAACCTAACTATTAAGCACAAATTGCCTTTTTACCTTTATGTCAGAATTATTTGATAGAAAACTAGTAAGAGGGGCGCTATGAAAACTATTTGCTTCATGACAGCCACTCTTCTGAATTTTCGTGTTTAAATCATCAGATACTTTCATTTTCTGTGATCAGATGATGCCCAAGATCAAAATCATAATTATCAGCTTGAATTAATTTTCTTTTCCAACACAGAGTGCTCACTGGTTTATACTAAGACTTTGGAAGTCCCGTCTACTTGCTCATCAAACTTCATTTTGCCAATTTTTGGAAAACTGTTCATAAAACTCATACATACACACACACAAACTTAAATCATGTAGGAAAAGGTTTCCACCTCTGCCAAATTTCAGCTGGGAACACATTTTTATGGCCAGCTAATAAACCTGCTGAAAATAGGGTCTGATAATGGAAACCCTCCCGCGTCCGTAACTGCAGTGCGCACGCTGTAATAAAAAGAATGAATGCAGTCAATTTGTACTACTGTTCTCGGAACAAAAAAACCCTATTCCAGCCCCAGCCTTTTCAACAGCTGATTGGCAGCTCTGTCCATTTCCCCTCTCCAGTGTTGTCAGGGCTCTTCAACATGATAATGAGCCTGTCACCATATTCAAATAGCCCCGTGACAGCAAGTTTTGTGAGTGTGACGTCCACGCAAAGGGTCTGTCAAAAAGCACCTTTCAGAAAATGAAAAGCGAACGCGCTCCTGATGATCAACCTAATTTCTCCACAAATAAAAGAGGGAGATTTTTCATCAGATTTTGTCAGTGTTATGTTGCATTTATCTCTTCAAAGGTTCCTGTTTTCCTTTTTTTTTTAAATAGACATAAATTTAACTTTGGCCGTGGTGGGGGATAAATGATGATGAAACACATTTTCTGTTGGAGGAAGCTGAGTTCCTCAGGTTACCATGGAGGGACAGGGAGAAAAGAGAGAGAAAAAAAAATTGATTTATTTTTTGGACACATATTAAAAAAAACAAGCAAAAAGGGGTGGTGGGGAGATGAACCTGTTACTAGTTGTCTGATAAACTCCCAAGTGTGAATTACAGCTTGGGGTGCTTTATTCACTGAGACCAATTGCTTCCCCTAAAACACCCTCAGGAAGTGCTGTGTGAGGCTGTGTCCCCATCCAGCCACTTTCTCAGGGAACCGGAGCATCTGTGACGTGTTCGCAGTGGAGAGAAAGACGCTAGTGCAAGACTGGAGGGTTCTGTCATCCTGGAAAACCGTGTTCGCTGGCTGAATACTGGGAAATGTGTTTTCGTCTCATTTCAACACAGTGAACAATGTGGTGTGTAACTGAGACGCCGAAAAGTGCTGTGGCAGAGGGAAAAAAATAGTTTTCCTCCAGTTGTGGAAGTAGTTTATACAAAGCCTAGCTCTCTGGAGAAGTGATTTTTCAACCTTATTCATCTCAGTTCACACATAAACTAATTACTACAATTCTGCAGCACAAAAACTATATTATATCTCTTGCCAACCTGACAAAAAATAGGTATAATTTTGATTTACAATAAAAAAATAGTAATTACCTACCCTTTTTGCGCCAAAGTGATTTTTTTAAAAATCAGATGCTTATACGTGTAATATGTAAGAAGTCTGGTACCAAAAATGAACCAATAAGATGCAACTCTATTACACGGCCTATATAGTTATGGTTCACGACACGGCATTCACACTGGACGGCTACTGTTGTGTTGGCTGCTGTCATCTTTTATTTGACAATCTAAGAAAAAAAAAAGGTCAGTGCCCCTGACTAAATAGTCAAGTATCGCATGTTTTAAAAATTCTGTGGCACACCAGTTGAAAATCGCTGCTCTAGAGTATTATTTAACTCTGCTCCCCACCCACCCCACATAAACAAAAATCTCTGTGTTCAGCCTTGATAAAAAGCCTAATTTAGATATTTTTTCAGAAGGACTACATATACAGGTATATATACATGTATATGTATGTGTATATAAAATATTATATACTGTGTGTATGCATTATATGTGTACAAAAACTGGGCATGCATATAAAATTCATGTACATACACAGGTGTAGGCATTTTATATATATGCATATAATACATGTGTACACATGCATATACACACCATGGAAAGAATGTCAAGGTGTTACTTTTCTCGCACATTAGTTAGTCTATCAGATTTTAATAAAATTCACACAGGTGTGTAGTCCAGGAAAACCGGGAAGCGCTCTGGCTTTCAGAGTAGAAACAGGGTGACAGAGAACTGTCACTCTCTCACTCCTGAGGTGCCCTGAACACCAGCTTCAAACACAGAAAACCCCCGCAGGTGTCCCGCAGGCTCTGGAGAAAGAACGCCTATGTAGAAATTTAAATCCAATGCCTACGTCATCCCAGGCTCTGTGACGAAAAAATAACGTTACATTTTAGAAAGCGCACTTGATGTCATGTGATTTAATTCAGTAATGTTCTTATATTAAACTATATTCAAACATTTTTAAAAGATACTGTGAAGTATATATAACCTTGTGCCTCAGCGCCCTGATTTCAGCTGACGGCTCACAGATATAAGTTTCATTTTGAAAGCAATACTTCCCTCAGTCCTCTTGTCTTCTGGCAACTTTTGTCTCCATATGTGATGACAGCATTTGGAAAGTCCTTTCACTATTCAAAAACAGGAGAGTCTCTGCAATTTTCATTCCCCACATTTCAAAAACATACAATCCCAGTATGTCCCATTTTGGCTGAGGTCTGGATATGTCCAAAGGGCCAATTAATTAAAGACAAAGATAATTTCATGCTTTTGTACTTGTTACATAGAGAGAGCTGGTATGACTGGAGAGTTTTCTTAATTAGAAATTAAGACATTTTGGGGTGGGGGGACCTCAACTGATCTTTGTGATAGAGGTTGTTCTACATACATCAGGGAGGACTAAACTGCAAAACATGAGAGGGTTGCTGTTTTTTTTTTTAAAGCATGGCCCACCTTTACTAGTTAACAAGTAGTGAAGCTGAAATTATTGAAGAGTTTCTGGTTGTTGTTGTTTTTTTTTTTTTTTAATTCCAGAGAAAGAAAAGGAAGCAAAGAGGAAAAGCTGGGTAGGGGTGGAGGGGAATGGGGCCTCCCCAATATGGGGAAATATAATCCCCGAAAGAAGATAAAAGTAACTAATTGAGGATCAGCAATAAATTTGACGGATTTTAAGTTCGTCGGCTGGAGGGAACTATTATGAAGCCAGTAAATAGAGCTGTAGACAGCTGGCTTTGTGTAATACCCGGCTCCCTTGCCTAAATGTTTAAACCCTTGATTTATTTGGGATTTAAAAAAAAAAAAAATGAAATCTCAAACTAAGCCATCCCCAACACACAAAGCAAATTCCAGAATCTTGAAGACTTTCATTGTCTCTGAAAGTCATTGTCACCACCCTAATCCCCTCATTAAAGCTACAGAAATGCTGGGATGGCATTAAAATGAATGCAAACCATTTGCAGCCATCTCCTGCTCAGGCCACCTCCAAATGAAGGCAGGCACATTGCATAATCCAGGCAGCAAGAGCTCCTGACAGGTGGATGATTTATGCTCATAGTCAGAAGAATCGGAGGGCCTGCAGAGGAGACAGCATGAGCGAGGCGTTGGCGAGACAGATGCTCTCAGTGGGCTTGCAGGGGCTGGCAGGCTCCAGCTAGTTCAGGTGCAACCTGGGCACTTTAAGTGCTGAACTCCCATCGCCTAGATTCCAACACTCTGACGTGCCATTTGCAATCTTATATGCAATGTACACAGTGAATAACCTGCCAACTCCAGGCGAGCCCTGTATTCATGCACAGACCCCTTGCACACATCGATGGCACGGACACAAGGCCCAGCACAGAAGTGGAGGAAGGGAAAAAAACCCAAAAAACCAAACCCACGAGTGTCCAATGAATACTATAATACAGATGCAAATACAATGCCGTTCAAGAATCTTCACTTCTGAAAATATTTAGCCCAGGTAGGGTAGGTAGAGAGTGACAAGATTTCCTAACAATTGGATCGATATTAAAGACTGCACCGTGGGATTAGGAGAAACACACCTCAGCAGAAAACCGACACTCCCGTCAATTATATTAATTATTTTTCAGATACATGACACACTTCCGTGGTGTTTTATTCTGAAGAGGCATTTGAATGTTTGAGAGGAAAATGAGTCTGGGAAGGAGCAAAGGAAGGAATCCTAAAGGGCTGAGCTGCTTGGAAAGAATCTGGAAACTAAGTTCTTCAGAATTTCTCTCCATAGCCCCAAACAATAACAATCTGGCAAAGATTAGGGTATTGGTTTAAAGGGTAGATAAACCTCCTAATTACAGCTATTGATGACAAATGACTGCTACTCCGATCTCTAACAGAAGGTATTAGCCAGCACTTGACTGGTCAGCAGTCAAACACAGATGGACAGAGAAATTCACCCCATTGAGCTCCATGCACAGCCATAGATCACCGTGTTCCTGCTCAGCCCAGGACCGGAGCCTCAGGAACCAGCGAAGGCCACAGCATCTACATGTGCAAGCGCCGGGTTATTCTGAGTGAATGTGACTTTCCTTTCAACCCCCAGATATGACAGGGTCAAAGGTAAAACTGACAATGAGAACTAAAGACAAAAAAGGATTCCCTTTAATTAGATACCAGTATTCAAAGGCTTGGAAATTCCCAAGAAGCCACTTTGCAAAGCAAGACTTATAGCGTTATTTTTTCTTTTTTTTTGGGGGGGGGAGAGGGTATAGGGGGGTTGGCAGTGGGCTTTTTCAACTAGGCACCACTGAAAGAGAGATTTTTGAAAGAACAAAATAGCATATACTGTCAGCAATTCAAACCGCCTCCAGACTTTATAGTCCTCCCTAGAGAAAAAACTCAAACAATTTGAAGTCTTCAAAAACTGTATCCAAATCCTTTTTCTAACTTCATTAAGCTCCAGTGCTTAAAAATCATTCATAGCAAGTACTTTAATTAGAGATGAGCTGGTGCAGAAATCGCTGGGAAGGCAGGGCATGCCCCCAGTAACCAGACTGCTCAGTGGGGAGAGGACTCTTACTTGACCATAACTCTGTGAAGGGACATACTGGGGGACTGATCCAGTCCCTCCTCCCCCAAAAGTACTGAGGGTGTGGGTGAGAAGCATACAGAAAGCGATGCAAACAGCATCCTGGCCTCGTCAGTATTCTGCCAGTTTACCACTGTATGTAGAAAGAACAGAAAATGTGTTACAGATTTTTTTCCTCTTTATGAGAAGTAGCAAACAAAGTCATTGGTACTATGCAAGCCTGTTCTTCCATTTTTGTTCCCCCTCCCTTCTCTCCCCTCCTGCCTGTTATCTGTGCTCTCGCTTTCTCTCTAGGACCAACCTTCCGGCCCCAGCGCTATGGGACAGGCACCGCTGCCGTAGCAGCTGCAGGGGAGGACACACAACCAGCATTCGAGCAGACAGGTGCCATGTGGACCTCTGGGAGACAGACACTTCTCTGGTGTTCTAGAGACAGTCCTGGGGCGAACCTAGGAGGTCAAGTGCATGCGGGAGGAGACTGTACTCTCTACTCCCTGGACGGAGTAAGGGCTCTGAGGCAGTGCTTGAGAAGACAAGGAAAGAACTCACAGGTTCCAAGTGGCCTGCGACAACTTCAAGGCCAAGTTGTTCAGAGATATAAAAACATGAAAAACCATCAAACAGGACAGTTTTTAAGGGATCATGTACTCGTTACAAGTTCTGGGTGGAGGAGGAAGCCCTTGCTTCATTCCTGACTCACAGATTGCTTATCCTATGCTTATCCTAAAAAGCTAGAACTGCATGAACATTAGCATCTACTCCCCCGCCCCCAAAAAAAAGAGAGAAGAAGAAAAAAGAAAACCTGTTGATGTCACAAACTAAACTTGAGACAAAGTTAATGATGGGATTGAAAGGGGATTCTGGGGAGTCAAGGTCATTTGTTTCCGGTCTGTGACAGACTTTCCTGCTCCCCCGCTAGAGCCCACGGAGGGGTCTCTGTAATCCTGGCAGGTTCTGCTGACCCTGCCTGTCACCTTCAGCTCTCACGAGCACACAAAAAGGTCTTAGGCTGGAGTCACACAGCGCGTGACTGGGGACCTCTGGCCCCAGTGAGTCACCGTGAACAGCCGTGTGAGGGACACCCCAGGCCCGCTGTGAACACAGCACTCAGTTATTTTGGAGGGGAAAAACAATCCAGAAAGATGACATTTGAGACCAAGCAGAACCAATCTGCTTTGGTTTAGCCGGGTGGTGCCCTAACACCTGGACATCAAAATAACGATGATGATGCTAATAATCATAGCTCACATTTACCGAGGACTTTGTCAGACATTCACCTAAGTATTTTAAATACATCATCTTCTTTAACCCTCACAGCAAACTCTGTAGAAATGCATATTATCTTCACCACTATTTTATAGATTAAAAAAAAAAAGAAGAAGGCTAGAGATATTAGGAAACCTGCTAGGAATTTCCAAATTAACAGCAACTCAGCACAGTCTATTAGCAAGTTCCTCGACCTTAATAATGTGCGGTGTAGAACAGTGTGCTGATAATACAGTTCCAAATATATTGCCTTTATTCAGCAAGTGCACGTATTAGCCTGAGCCTTTGTAAGCTATCACACTACCTACGGGACTTCCGCAATGCACGAGGAAGTCATGATTCGTGATTCCCCCTCCACTTTCCACTGGCCTGAATTTCTTTAAAATATCCAGCCAGGAGGAAAAATGAAAGTAATTTATTTTTAAAGAGAGAATAAGGTACAGGTGCCTTAGCACTGCCCGTTAGAAGACTTTTTACGAGTGATCTCTCCCGCTATGACGGAAAGGAGACAGAAGAGAAGACCTGGCAACTAACCTCTGCCTCCCGGCCCATTAACTGTTTTCCGATGTGCAAATGACCCTGGTCTCCCAGGACTGTGGGAGAGCTCAGCAGACTCACTCTCCACTAGAACTGCGTCCTTCCAGGCCTCCGTTTAAATCAATGCACTAACTGAGGCTGCTCGTTAGGGTCTACAACAGCGAGTTAAGGAAGGCAGGTGAGGAAGGCACGGAGTCCTAGCTTTCTCGGTGGGGGAACTTTCAAAGAAGCCAGTTCCCCGGAGACATTCAAAGAGCAGTGCAATTGCTTGTAAAAGCTGGGGGCGGGGGGGTTGTTCTTGCTACCTGAATGAAACTTGTGAGAGATTTTCCCTGCTGGAGCACGTAATCAAACAGTGAGAGATTTGTAAGTGAGCTGGGAGCTTCTCTGACATTTCTTTCTGTTGTTGTTGTTGTTGTTAAGTACATTTTAATGATTATGCTACTACAGTTGTCCTAATTCTTTTCTCCCCTTTACCCCCCCACCTTGCACCCCCCTCACCCTCCAACAGTCCCCCGTTTTAGTTCATGTCTGTGGGTCGTACATATAGGTCCTTCGGCTTCTCCATCTCCTGTACCCTTCTTAACCTGCCGCATCTATTTCATGCCTACTAGGAAGAAAGGCATGAAATGCCTTTCTATTTCACGCCTTCTATAAGGAATAGAAGAAGATCAAAAACTACAAACGGTAAAATGACAACAAACTTCTCTAACATTTCTTAGGCACGTGGCGTTTGAATTGATGTCCTGCTCCTTTTACTTTGTCACCGTTAGTGAAGCTTCCTTTTTCTCCACTGTCCTCTCCAGGTCCTAATTAATGACTTCCAGGGACACCTCCAGGCATAGACAGAACCGTGGAGAAAATACTTTTGTTCGCACACCGCACATTCGGACCTGTTGACGGCTGAGCATGACAGTGATGGTACAAATTGAAAATGGAATCATCAGACAATGACCCGGATGGCCCCCCTGGAACCTGTGCTCCCGTCTCTGCTGCAGCACAGCCGTCTCTGAGGGGCGGCCCGGGAGGGGTGCTACTCGGAAATACGGGAGGCTCCCACATTATTCAAACCATGTCTAAGAAAAGACAGACACGGTCTGCACAGGAATGTCGTGAAAGAATATGGTGGTCCTTCACAGAGCAATATTTACAGAAATCAAAGCACAATCCTGTTCTTGCCTAGCTCTTTTGTTTTAAAGTATCTACAATAAGGGACGATTCTGGAATTCTAACAGCTCTACTACCAAAGGCACTCCCTGAAATAAAGGTCTCTGTGCTCACAAAAGGAAGCAATGGACACCAGGGGCTTCCATGTGACAGGAATATCAGTTCACCTCTTGATACTCTGGGCAGATTAACTCATGAAGAGGAAAACCAGAAGACTTCACTGAGAATACATCAGTTTCAGAGTCTGCGAATCCGGGTTCAGTCCTGGCTTTACCATTTACTAGTAGTCTGATCTTAGGCAAATTATTGATATAAATTAGGTAAAATAGATCTTGCTTTTCTCATTTCTATTCATCAACTTATCAAATGTCTATGGAGAAGGTAGATAACAAACAACGTCACTTTCTCATTTTTTTCTTTTCTCAGAAGGGGACACTCAGAATATACTAATTGCTATATAATCGGGGTATTCAATATAAATTTAATGCAATATGATTGCTGAAACACAATTGTGTCATAATCACACACATAAAGGTACATGTAGAAATAATTTATATGTGATGATGAATTGTTTTTAAAACCATTATTTATAACAAAACTATTCCTGCACTGAAATTTTCATAATGTAGCTAAAAGCTAAAAGAAGAAATCATATTACATTTTATTGAGCACCTGTTATGTATGTGATCAGTATGCTCAGGGTCGCAGAGGATTAAAATATAAACAGACACAGTCCCTGTTCTCCATTTACGTATGCTTTCCTCCATGAGACATACTAAGTAACCAGCAGAATACCCAAAATTAATACTAACACAGTATTTTCTGAGTGCTCGCAGTTTACTGGGCACTACGCCAAGGACATTACATCTATCATCATATTTAAACCTCAACAGGACCCTCTCCTGAAGTTGGAACTACAACCCCCATTTTACAGATAAGACGTAAAAAGTGCAAAGCAACTTGCTCAAGATAACACAGCAAGTAATAAAGTTTGGATTGAACCCAGACTCCTTTTCGGCACTGTCCAATAGTCGCCAGCCACGTGGGACTATTTAACTAAAATTAAAAATTCGATTCTTCAGTTGTAGTAGACGCATTTCAAGGATTCAGTCAATAGCCACAGATGCCATCTGATCTGAGAGACCAAGCTCTTAGTCACTACCATCTACATTCCTCTGTAGGAGACGTGAAGTTACAATGTCCACATCTATGAAACAATAGCAATGCCGGTGAAATTCAAAACGAGGGGAAATCTATATAAACTGTAAGCGATAAGACTTACGATAAACTCCATGAGGACGGAAGCCTGTCTGCCATGTCCGCCTTTAATCCCTGGACTTAATAAAGAGAGATTTTTGAGGAGTCATGTCTCAAAAAATATTCACTGAGTGGACGGATAAGGGGTAATGAATCGATGTTTAGAGGGGAGCTTGAACAATATGTATCATTTGGGTCTATAGGTAGCTACAAAGGTGCTCCAGGAGGAATAACCCGACCCCAACTCACGAGGTCATAAAGTACCAGGTGTATTTCTCAAAGAACACAGAAAAGTAGTCATACAGATTAGGCATAAGGCAAGAATCTACTTTCCTTCCAAATGTTTCCAAATTGTGCATGAATTGATAATAACCTAAGACTGGCTAAGGTCAGAGTAATTGCCATTTAATTGGCTTCAAATATACTAATGATTATGATAACGTTGATACTGAAGAGACTTAATAGTCCTGGAGATAAATGTCTCAGAGATCCGAGAGGTGAGTGCCTGGGAGGAGGGGCGGGGAGGGGGTGATTCAGGAGATCAGAAACTTGGGAGTCACCAAATTGCCACTCAGTACGGTATAAAGAAACTTTGCTTTTCGGAGAGATTTTAGAACAAAGAAAACTTGTTGGGTTTTTTTTTTGTTTTTGTTTTTTAAGGTGGGAAGAAGAAGTTGTGCCCCCCAAAAAGTTATGTATGGGGGAGAAGCGCGGCTGGGAGAAATTCAGTAGACGGTCCAGGGAGAAGCCACTGAATCAGGGCTCAGGTGGCCACAAGGATAGCAGTGGAGCTGAAATCTGAGAAGCTGCACAGAAAAATGGACTTGACTTCCCAACGGGACGTGTAGCGTGCTGACTGAACTGAGCGGTCAGGGCAGACGTATGCACAAACATATGCTAAGTTAGACCGGGAAATGTACATGATCTAATTTCATACGCATTCTTCTCCATCAACTCCCCATGTCCCTGATATACCTAAAAATTCTGGTAAAAGAGTCCAGGCATTTTAAAATTACGATTGCACAGCCTATGATTACCGCCTACGGAGAAAAGACTTAATTGGTTGAAAATGGAATAGTTGAGAAAAATAGGAATTCTTATCCTAGATACATGGAAACTTTGAACAGAAAGGTTCACCAAAGGGCCACTGCTAAGAAACCCTCCCTTTGCACTTCACCTTGGGTCCCCTTTGATCACCACAGTCATCTCTGAAATAAGAGGTTGTTACAACCAGGGCTTTGAAATAGTGGGAATTCTAACACTCCTCTCAAAGGTCTCTAACGCTTCCTGCTTCCCCAAATATTTCCATGCTATGCTCTTTCCATGGCACTGCTCAGATTCCAAAAAGCATTTAAGCTGATATCGGGTAAAAACTACTTTATCATGCGGACAATCAGCTGAAAGCCATCCCACCTGAGCATCCCTTCCTCTTGTACCTGGGGAGCATGGCGGAGTGGGAGTGGCAGGTCCCTGCTATTTGTTCTAGCAGCCACAAAGCCACACTGGCTCTCAAACAGCACAATCTGTCATTCACTTAAGTCTGGTTTGCCAGGAAGCCCAAGGATGGACTCCCCACCAGTACCATCAGGCCCAGGGAATTTGGCTAGCACCAGGCACCCGAGACTTCTGCCAGCTAATTGGCTTTGGGGAAGCCGCTGACCTACTCTCCACTGAGTGGTTTTTGTGAACCTGGAACCCAGCCTGCCTCTCATCATTGATCAACCTTGGCCAAGCCAGCTGGCTTGTTCCTTTGCAGACAGCTTGCCTTAGGGAACCTGGTTGGTGGCTCTACAACCTACTAAGCAAGAGAGAGACACAAAAGCACAGTCTCTTAAGAGCTGATCGGTGCTCACTTTCATTTGAGGATGACTTAGGAATGAATAAAATCGTGTAAGATACCTGACATAACCCAGCGACTCACAGGTTAGGAATGCTGCCCAAATGAACTTAAACCAGGAAGCACTTCATTAAATGAGCCTTGTTCTCGTCTACCAGAACTTCTTTCTGTTACAGTTAAGCACAATGTCATTACCATGGATGCCACATTGACATAGGTGTGCACTGGTGAAAAGGAGCAAGCATCTGTTATCTAGAGAATGGGGGGGGGGGCAATCAACACCAAGAGTCCTCTGTGTCTGAGGAAGCCCCCCCCGCCATACCACATACTGGGGTGTCATAGGCGCCCCAGCGCTCGAGCAAATGTTGAAGCAGGTTTCTCCCCGGGGGCAAAATCCATTGGGGATTTTTTTATAATCCAAAAGGAGTAAGAATGTGTAGCATATTAGATACCTGCTGGCTTCCTATGTCAGGGTCACAAATGGAAATGACAAATGGGGACGATCAAATAAATGATTACCTTTTAATAGTGCTCCAATTGAAGCAGGAGGAAGGGAGCGAAAAGAACTGTTTCTTCAAACTTCAATCTTTCTGTCCTCTCTCAAACAACATGAAGCGAGGGCAGATTTATTCAGTTCAAGTAATTCTCTGGTAAGTTTACATGAGATAATCCATCTGCTTCATTTCTAATGGAACTCTTGTCTTTGAAAAACCTGTGAAACTGGTTCAGAGAACCAGACATGCGCAGGAAGCACGGGGTGGCCTAAGACCCCCATGGATTATCTACAGAATCATGGACACACCTCTCAAACATTAGCACTTTGATGTTCCCCGTTTATTAAAAGGGTAAGGTTGCAATACCCAGTGGTACACCATGACCACGTACACCATGACCATGCCCTCAAAATAAGTGAGACAGGGAATCAAATGCACTCCTCTCCACAGAGACAAAACTTGCAGGAAATTTGGTCCTGAAGTTCACTTTCTAAAAACTGGAACCAGAGAATAAAACTTGGCCACAAGGCCAAATGTCCCTCTATGCTCCCATTTGGACTTAAATACGATGTCCTCTACTGTCTCACAAACCCTGAAGTCAGGTTCCCAGGAGCTGAACAGCTTGAATGTTGATGATGTTCATCCACACAGTTTATCATGAGCAGGTTATTCCAAAGTTGATGTTGGGAGCACAGGAATCTCCAAGCGGGATGACACCATAAAAGATGACCTAGTCTACGCACCACATGATACTTGGACTTGATCTTGCATTTCTCACAGTTGTGAGAAGCTTGTGGTTCATCCTATTTCTGGATAGTCAATCCAAAACTCAAACCAGTCAAGCGAGACCTCATTCAAACAAACAAACAAAACAATAAAAAAAAAAAAAGAAGAAGAAGACATGGTTTACTTAAGAAATCTTTTGAAAGCTCAGTCTCTCATAGCATCCATAGCCTCGGAAGGATCCCCAGCTGACTGTATCCTGGGATACTTCTATGGTTCACAAAAAAACAAAACTACATTACACATGGAGCACAGGCCTGCTATAAAATCCAGACTCCATCACACAAATCCTTGTGAGAACTTAGGCAAGTAGGGGTCTCTCTACGTTTCCGCGTCCTCTGTAAAATGGGAAAACGCCCATCCCTGGGAGTCATCGCAAGGATTAGCAAAAATAAATAAATAAATAAATCCAACTAAAGCACAGAGTACATAGCCTAATGCATATTAAGCTGTCAAAAATATGTTATTACTTTTACCTGCAAAATCTTTGCTATTCACTTCAAGATATTTCATATCAATAAAAAAGATCTCCAGCTGGTATCCATATGTGAAATAACTGTTCTGTAGCACCTTAAATATATTCCCCAGTGGCTTAGTGTTAAGACAGAGCTCACAAAGAAGGTGCTCTTTGCTGTTGCTTATATTATAACTCGGGAGTTGTGTTTAATACTCTGCATTAATGAGGGAGCTTCTTAGGATAACGTTACAACAGAGGGTGCAGGAAATACCGGGGAGGTCAGCGCCGTTCTATTAACTGTCATCTAACACAGAAATATTTTCCTTGAATACCATTAAAGCTTTCTCCTTTTCTTTGTTCTGCTTTTTGAAGGCAGTAAGAACCCAAATTTCCCTACCGATAATTTCTGTTTTCGACTTGGCAACATAATGATATTAGACTTCAGGGGAAAAAAAAAATTCACCTTGGCAATGTCTTCTTCAGAGGTTTTTACAAAAGATATTTTGTTAGGATAAATTTACTAAGCAGGCTCTTTAAGTAAGCAAAAACACAGCTGCTTGTTACTAAATGACCTGAGTGTGCGCGCGTGTGTGTATGTATGTGTATATATATATATTTTTTTTTTAAAGAGAACCTACCTGGAAAATGCTACACCTTATAAATAAAGTTTTTATTAAAATGGAAGCTATGAAACAGAGGGTAATCAGACAAGGAAGTTGCTCTTTGCTACTCCTGCTGATAGGGTAACCCAGAGGACCCTGAGTCCCCACTGCCGCATAGAGATGAAGATGAGAGCTGGGGATGCAGCAAAGACAGTTCTGGGATCACTTTTCTTTGTGTCCCAGGACTCGAGACAACGGAGGGGAGGGATGTCATGACAGCCATGTGAATAAACCTGTGCTGTCTCATGTAAAAATGCTCCTCAGCTTGTGATGTGATTGTGTCCTGATAAACCCATGGTAAGTTAAAGTTAAAAATATCCTTAGTCGAAAGGTATTTAATACATCTAACTACTGTAATGTAATGTAATGTAACCACATTGTGGACTAGCCGAGCCCACCTTCACGGTGCTCAGAGCACTTCCATCAGCCACGTTGGGCAGAACCATCCAACACAATGAGTCCACGGTAGGACGCGGTGGTGGACCCTCGCGACTGCGTGGTTGACCAGGAGCTGAGCTCACTCAGCATCATCCTGCATATCGCCAGCCCAGCAAAGGATCAAAATTCAAAGTATGATTTCTACCAAGTGAGTACCATTTTCGCAAGACCGTAAAGTAAAAAAAACAAAAACAAAACAAAACCCCACAAAAAACATTCCTAAACTGAGGAACTTCTATATATGTATATATGTTCATACACACATGGACAGTGTCTTCCAGCACCCCTATACTCCCATCATTTCTTCCACCCAAAGATTCCCCAAACTTTGGGTCAGCACTATCAATCCGTGAGCCAGAGAAATACATGAGGGCCTTCCTTTCCACAGAGTGGCAGCTCATGGTGGATTTAAGATGATACGTCAAGCCAAAGGAGTTAGGCAGGGCATCAACGACATGACCGAGGTTCCCCCAAGAAATGAAAATAAAAGATCACTTGAGACCCTTGGATTTTTTTTTTTTTTATATTATTAACTTCTTTCCCAGGGACATCTGCAGAGGCAGACACTAACTCAGCACAGCCAAAACGAATGACAGAAACATATGGCCCTACGCAGGGTCCTAAAGCTCGCCCCTCGGACCCCACGGCTCCTGCCATACCAGGGCCTCTCCCGTTCCTCATTAGTGCAGGGCTCCACCTGCCTCACTGGCCTGGAGGGCCTTTCTTTGCTTGTTCCCACCAACCCTTACCTGTATCCTCGGCGGCCTCACCAAACCCCAGATGAGACACTCAGTTTCCTGAGATTAGAATCCTGAGGAAAGTCCCCCCCTTTTACCTGTCACATGTCCCTTATGGGCCTTGTTAAACCCATAAGCTCTGCAGCCTCCTTGGGAGCGCTGGGACTATTTTCCATGTGCCCCACCCTTAAGCGGATATTCCGGGCCACTACTGGCCTGCGGTGCTGAGACTGTGGACCCAAGGGTGGGGCAGGAAAGACCCCTGTTTGGCTAAGGCTGTGACACAGCTTGTTAGAGATCCAGAATGGGCAGGGCGACATGGCACACCTGACATTGAACCCCGTCCCCACTCCATCTGCAATGGGCCAGTGGGTGGGCCACTGAAACTCTCTGAGCCGTGGGCTCCACATCTGATTAATGAGAATCTGACACCCAGGGTCCCATTTTTTTCCCCACTGGGTGAGGTCTTAAGAAAAGGAGACCTTAAGGTCCCATGCCTTTTCTATACTGAGTGTGACTAATGCCAGATGCCGGTTCCCAACCTTCGCTGTGACTTCATCCTGAACACAAGAACTCACATTTCTACCCTATGGTTTAAATTGCCTACCCAGGACCTGCACACTTGTACTTTTTGGGCTTTTAAAAGCTGGTGGGAAAACTGAGCACCTCTGTAATAAAAGCTTACTTTTAAAGTGTCAAATCACATATGAAAAGCAACCACACTTATCAACTCTAACTATATTTCGTGTTTTATCTGCTTTAAGGACTCATTCCCTCCCCCATCCCCCCAAGGAAGTATTTAGAAGGCATTTAAAAGTCTTTACACTCTTTCTTCCCCTCCCAATTTTGTCAATATTTTTATTTAAAAAATGTAACAGCAACACTTCAAATAAATCTGACTGCTACCAATACAACAATCTGTGATGGGATTTCTGATGCCCAGAGAAATAAAACTCTATGGACAGAACGTCAATATATTGACAAGAGATGGTAGGGGTTGTGAGGGAAAAAGGGGAAAATGTTTTTCAGACACAGATAAAAATGCATAATCAAGACTTCAATTCCCAAGTATTTAAATATCTATAAATTGCTCTACTATTCTCCAAATCTCACTTCTATTAACTTTGACAAAAATAACAAACATACTTCCTACTTTTCTGGAACAATGAAAAGTATCCAAAAATTTTTCAATTACGATAAAATTTCCAAAAAAAGCACAATTCACTAGTCACGTCTATCAAGTCATTGTTCCTACTGCATCTCCAACCTCCCAGATATCATCATCCTCATCTTTATTTTTGTGTCATATTTTGGTATAATATTTCTGTAGATATTATATCATTTTTTAACAAAACTTACTCTAGTATAGAAGGGATGAGAAAGAATGTATTCCAACTGCTCTCCTGCACATTTGGAAATGGAGACAGAGTCCAATGGACTTGCCCCCGAGCTCAGAGCTGGGTAGTGAAAAAATCAGAATTAAAAGCTCAAGCCCAATACGTGGCCAGATGTATGGCAGAAGCTCAGTTAATATTCATTGAGCTACACTAAAACTTATTTCCAGCCTCTGCTTTTTTCCAACTATGCTCTGATACCAAAATTTCATCAGTAAAATTCAATGTACCAGTGGGATTAATAGAATCTTCATGTTTTTAAAGGTGTGTGATTTGTCCGCTTTCCTGCTAGACAAAGGCATGGGCTCCCCTTTCTGACTCTAAACCGCTAACCAAAGGCTTTCTTCACCCCTAAAGTTGGCGGCAAAAACGTCCGCTTGGGGTGAAGCCCCTCTTTCTTCCTGTTATGCTATTGTCTCTCTTTGCTTTACCTAAAGTCAGATATCAGAGACTAAATTCCCTTGTGAAGTTTCTGAGCAAATTTTACTTATTGATGTGCTTCTATAAACAGCTTGGAAGGGGCACCAAGGTCACTGATAGTGCCGAAGGATAACGGGTTTTGCATGAATTGGTGTTAGTCCACCAGGTCAAGATGATAAGTGACCTCCGGATTCTAGCTCACGGGGCCAGACGCTGTGACTGCAGGGGTTTTCACCCGAACCTCCCCGGGGAAGTTCTACCATCGGCCCCATATTTACAGATGAGTGGGCTAAGGCGAGTGGGTCCCACAGGCTCTCGAGCCTCAAAACCGGGAGGCGGTGCAGCCAGAGCTCGAGTCCAGGCCCACCTGACCCTAAAGCTGGACCCTTAGTGTCCCCAGCAACAATGGCTAACGTCCACCTGGTCCTCACCCCAGGCCATAACAAATGCTGTGCACTGAACCTACGGTACCTTATTAGATATTATGACACTTTATTTACAAACACTGTTATTGCCACCATCATTTTACTGACGACACTGAAAATGAGAAAGGTTAAGGACCCTTTTTTTTTTTAAAGGTAAAATCGAAAAGCACACTTTTTGGGCATGAACTAACTCAATTAGTCCTCCATACTTGGGCATTCAAGAACATCCTATTGTGCATAAATGTGGGTGTCTTGCTCCCATTTGTGAGCGTAAAAAAAACAATATTTGAGTTGCCAAGGTGAAAGCCATCCATGCCATAAACAACAAAAAGTCCTTCGTCCTCTGATCAGTGAATTCTATACCTAAAAACAGTAATTACTGCTTTCATAAAATGTCTCTGTTTGCCACTGACAGAGAGAAAACCAAAGCAGTAAGCCCTGCAAATGCCTTTAAATAACCAAGGGGAGAGATCAAAATAAAAATAAATCTTGACCAGATTTATAGGAGCACCTTGATTAGGTTTTGTTTTTTTCCCTTCAAATAAACAATACCTGCAAAAAATGAAAGGCGAATGTTGAGACCAGATATCTTGTAACAGATGGGTTTTCTCTGACATGCAGTACGGGGCCATGCTGAAAAAATAATGCTGGCCCATCATTTGTGAGGCTGACCAGCAAAGTATAGCCCAGAATAAAAAAAGAAGAAAAAAACGGTGGGGGATTTTTCAGGATGCAGAATGGTATGACCACCCAGATTTGAACCATCATTTTTTAAGTGTATTTCTTTTTATTTTAAACTGATTTTTAAAGAGAGAAAGGAAGGGGGAGAGAAGGGGAGGAGAAAAATATCAATTTGTTCCACTTATTTATGCATTCATGGGTTGCTTCTTATATGTGCCCTGATGGGGGATTGAACCCACAGCCTTGGTGTATCAGGATGACACTCCAACCAAATGTGTTACTCAGCCAGGGCTTAAATGTACTTTGTAAAGTTGTCTTATATTGTGGTCTTTTGTGGATTCTCCACACAACCGTTTCATTGCTTCAACTGCTAACAATTTTTTGAATCGAAAATTCTAATGCTATAATCAAATGTCATCCATTCAGATATCCTCCTGGCGCTGGCTCACGAGAAGGCATATCTGATAAGAATGTAATTATGTGCGATGTAATATAACTGGGATTGCTCACCCTCTATACCATCGCTCCCCTTTTGCACCCCACATCGTTAGCAGAAACAGTGAGGGATAAAACTAAGGATCATTATTTTTAAAAGCATGAAAGTCTCATTTTTCCATAAACCGCCCTCTCAATAAAAACTTCATTTCCCTCAGGCAACCCTGTATGAAAGATGCACCGGGCCTGTTGAATAAAAACACCGGTCAAAGGAACGAAGGTTCCCATCAAAGCTGTTGAAATCTGATTTCATCTCAGATTCCAGAACTAATGTTGTTTTTTGTTTAAATAGATTTTGTCTGTCAATTTCCAGACCTGCCGCGCCATCGGCCTGGATGGACCGCTGTGGTCAACATGGGGGTTATAGCGGCAAATTGCATTATGGACTGGTAATTGAATTGAACAGGTTTACATTTGAATAGATTTACTACATCATGATCTCTGACATACTGCAAGGGACTGAAATCCCTCTCCATCCATAAAGATACATTTAAGACAGTATCATTCTCTCCGGGCTGAGAAGGCAGGTCTTGAGCCAAGGAGATGGCCACACATAATTGTGCATTTATATGCAGGGTGGAATGCTGCATTTTTTTT
>PVJI01018317.1:0-33641 GCA_004026765.1 Micronycteris hirsuta | reverse complement strand
CAAATGAATGGATCAAGAAACTATGGTTCATTTACACAATGGAATTCTACGCAGCAGAGAGGAAGAAGGAGCTTATACCTTTTGCAACAGCATGGATGGAACTGGAGAGCATTATGCTAAGTGAAGTAAGCCAGGCAGTGAGGGACAAATACCTTATGATCTCACCTTTAACCGGATCATAACCAACAAAAGCAGAAAGGAAGCAAAACATAATCAGAGACGCTGAAATTAAGAACAGTCTAACAATAGACAGGGGAGAGGGGGGAGTGGACAATAGGGAGAAGAGTTTTCAGGAATCACTGCAGAGGACACATGGACAGAACTAAGGGGGAGGAGGGAGGTTGGGGGGGTGGGATGGGAGGGGAAGGGAGGGGGGAGTGGAGAGGCTGCAAATAACTGTAATTAAACAAAAAAATTAATAAAAAATAAAAAAATAAAAATAAATAAAAAAAAAATAAAATGTGGATTCTGTAACTGGATACAGTAGTCCCCCATTATCTGCAGGGGATACATTCTGAGACCACCAGTGGATGCCTGAAACCACAAAGAGTACTGAATTCCAAATATAGTGGTTTTTTCCTATACATGCATACCAATGATAAGGTTGAATTTAGAAATTAGGTACATTAAGAGATTAACATCAACAATAATAAAATATAACAATATACTGTAATAAAACTTATATGAATGGATTTGGGGTCATTATTAAGCGCAATAGGGGTCACTTGAACACAAGTGACCTGGTAACTGAGATAGCTACTAAGTGACTAATGGGCAGGGAGCACATACAGTGTGGAGATGCTGGACAAAAGGATGATTCACATCTTGGGCAGGACAGAACAGAATGGTACAAGATTTCATCATGCTACTCAGAATGACATGCAACTGCTTAAAATTTATGAAGTGTTTATTTCTGAAATTTTCCATTTAATATTTTTGAACTGTGGTTGACCACAGGTAACTTAAACTGCAGAAAAAGAAACCCCAGATAAGAGGGTACTGCTTTACATCTAAGTGGGCATTCTAGCTCCATACTTGCTAGCTGTGGGACCTCTGAGCCTCAGTTTCCTCATCTACAAAGTGAGGTGATGAAATTGTGCTTTTCTCAACACTCGGCACAAAGTGAGTAGCTGCTATCATTATTGGCCTCAACTGGCTCACCCCTTTTCTGTTCTTTTTCTCTCAGGACCTCCAGGAAAACAGGGCCCCTTTGGCAAGGCTGGATTGCCTGGACAGAGCATGAGAGTGGGCTACACCTTGGTGAAGCACAGCCAGTCCAAACAGGTACCCCTCTGCCTCTTCAAGAAGACCCAGCTGTGGGTTGGTTACAGCTTGCTATTCGTGGAGGGGCAGGAGCAAGTCCACAACCAGGACTTGGGTAGGTACTGATTCTCAGCCAATCCTGGCCATCTGTCCCCACAAGAACCAAGAGCCATGTTCTTCACTCTGCCCAGCCCTTGATGGGCTCACTTTTGGGTAGTGGGTTACAAGCACCAGCTCTGGAATCAGGTTTGGGTTCTAACACTAGCCATGTACCTGGGGACAACTTATTCAACTTCTCTAACCTTCCACTTTCTCTTGAATGGAACAAGGCTAATTCTAGTACCTATCTCATGAGGTGGTGTAAGGATTACATGAACCACCCAATGTAAAATGCTTAGAATAACATTTGACACATATTAAGCATCAGAAAATGTTAGCAATTAGTAGCAGCAATAATAAGATGACTGTGAAGCAAGGATAATTACCCAAGAATTAATTGTGTTTTCTACAGGTAGGCTAATTCTGAAAAGCAGACTCACTCTATTAAATGCCGGTTTTACAAAACAAATTAATTAAGGAGACATTTTCAGTTTATAAAAATATTATTTTCATTATCAAACTACCCTGGTGCATTAAAAAATAGGATTTGACCAACAGGGTTCAGTGTATGTAGTATTCCAAGATGGTAAGGAAAGGTGTCCCTGTCCTGGTACACCTGGTACAAGTGGTTAGATGTAAAACCAAACCACCATACCGCTAAATCCTAGTAGCCCTGGGCATAGTCCCAGCCCTACTTCTGCCTATCTTATCTCCTTACAGGGTTTGCTGGCTCCTGCCTGCCCAACTTCAGCACCATGCCCTTTATCTACTACAACATCAATGAAGTGTGCCACTATGCCAGGTGCAATGATAAGTCCTACTGGCTCTCCACCACTGGCCCCATCCCCATGATGCCCATCAGCCAGACCAAGATACCCTAGTATGTCAGCCGCTGCTCTGTGTGTGAGACACCCTCACAATCCATTGCTGTGCACAGCCAGGATATCACCATTCCACAGTGCCCCCTGGGCTGGTGCAGCCTCTGGATTGGGTACTCCTTCCTCATGGTAAGGCCTCTGCCCCCAGTGTAGAGACAGAGGACAGGGATCTCGGGGCGGGGGGTCTTTCAGACTTAACTTCCAGGCTCAAGGGACACTGGGCAGAAACCAGATTTTGAGAGAAAGGAAAATGCTTGGCCTAGGCTTCGCTAAAGGCCAGAGAGTCCAGTTCTTTATGAATGATAGGTAATTACATGTATGAGTAGAAAGGAACAATTTGCACGCAGTGGTTCATGGGTGAGAATAGCTATGAATCACCGGCTGGACAGTGAGGAACAGGGTATCCATACTCAGGGCTGGGACACACCCTCACTGGTCAGGCTGGGCATGGCCCTCCCTTCTCTTCTGCTCACTTTCCCTCTAGCCATTGCTACCTCCTCCCAAAAGGCTCAGATGAGGGCATGCTGTGTTTCTATGTCCTTGCTGGGCTTTCTGCTGCCTTACCATTTCTGATAAGAAGGCAATGTCCAATCATGCTGTGAGATAGAGCTCAGACTATCTGTAAGCCCAAGGAAGCATCAGGTCCCTCAAATGACATTCCATGAATAACTGTGGACATTAAATGAGTGAAAAGTCAAGTTTAGGGCCAGGGTATCTCCCTAGGGCAAACTAGTGTGCATCCACAGCAATACCTACTTTGTCAGAGCTTCTTTGCTAAATCACCAGGGGCGAAGTGGTGAGAAAGTGTCTTCGATGAATTACCAAACTGCAGTCTTCCTCACATTAGTGTATCTACCAGGGGGAGGTACTTCCATTCTTGTTTTATCCTTGTGAATTGGACAGTTTGTCCCAATTTAATGCAGAATCACTCACCTATCAGTTTGTCCTGTCCACTGAGATTCCACAAGGAATGGTACAAAAGTTATATAGGAAATCTCATGTACTTTGCTCATAAGAGTGCTCTTAAACCCTTATTCAAAATCTCTTTTACTGTACATATAATTCTAACATACTAGAATATATATGTGTGTGTGTGTGTGTGTATTTTTTTCCCCCTGAACATGTGGAAGGGTGGGAATTTGGGCTGCCTAGTAAGTATCTTGAAGCAATCAGACATGCCTACTGAAAGGGATAAAAGAGGGAAATAACAATTCAAAGGCCACCCACGAATTCTACAAGCTGTGTCCTTGCATCATCCTCCAAAGCAAAACCTGACATTCACAGTGACAAGCCTGGGTCATATGCGAATTGTAAAATACAGTGTCTTCTGTTTAGTAAAGCAGGTTAATGTGTCATTCATGCTAGAAAGTTTTCTACCTTAGGATAAAAATGAGAAAAAGTTTGATGCTTCATTTATTAGGAAAGGTCACTTTTATGGAGAGACAGTTTGCCAAAGTTCTGCAAAGTAAGATGTTACTGTGTGTTTGACTTAGGCACTTGTCCCATTGGCCATTTGCTGACCTGGATGTGTATGAGGCCTGCCCCCCCACCTCCTGTGGTCCAGATAATAACTCAGCTGAGGTGAGGGGGAGGGGGCAGGAGAGAGGGGGCTTCTGTCTATGGGTACAGTGACCAGAAATTATCAGTTTACAAGTGGCACTGATGAGGAAAACCTGGAAGTGAGTGCTGTAGGAGATTCCTAAAGTGAGAGCCAGGATGTTAGGCCAAATCTGAGGCCAACATGTACATAGCAGGTAACAAACACTGTATATCACCCTAAAGGTTGTGGTACAGATTGAAAACATAAGTTGTAATAAAGGTAAATTCAGAGTAAGAGCTAATAATAGATATGCAGGGAGAGGGACTGATAGTTTAACCACTTTGTGAAATATTGTGTGCTCCCCTTCTTGGCATATACCACCAGGGTCTTAGAGTAGACAAAGTGTTCCAAGAAGAACTGCATTTTTAATCCATGGAATTTGGGTGGTGGAGCAACAGCGCACCTCCTTTCCTCCAGGCACCAGCAGTTTGGGAAACGCTGGCTGAGATGTGGCTGCAGCCTATGCGCAGTGGGGTTGGGGGACACCAAGGATCATGGAGGGGATGCTCCCAGCCCTGAGGCTACTACAAAGGAGGATGAGAGGCCCAGATCCTAAAATGCAGCCTTTGGTCTGTGAGCTAGACACTGGGGTTGAGCAAAGGGGCCTGAGCTTAGGCATGAAGTACATGTCCATCATCTCCCATGGGTACAGCTCACACCTCACCCTTGTTCATTTCAGCACACTTCTGCCAGCACTGAGGGTAGAGGCCAGTCCCTGGTCTCACCTGGCTCCTGCCTAGAGGATTTTCACGCCACTCCTTTCATTGAGTGCAGTGGTGCCCGGGGCACCTGCCACTACTTTGCCAACAAGTAGAGTTTCTGGCTGACAACAGTAGATGAGTGGTGGCAGTTTGGGGAGGAACCTGTACCAGAAACACTGAAAGATGGGCAGCACCACACCTGAGTCAGCTGCTGCGAGGTGTGTATGAAAAGTGTATCGGGTGGCCCCTGCCACTCTGCCCTTTTCTCTCCCTTCCCCCACACAATGGTCACCTCGCAAACCTGAACCATCTCAAAAAGGAAGGCATAAGCCTATTTGTCTATCTGCCAAGTTGTACACTGGAGTCTTGTTTGGGCTGGACTACTGGACAGTAGTTAGGCCAACCCTCAGACCCAATGGGTGAGCCCTCCCTGCTGAAATCTGCTGTCCCATTTCCGTCAACCTGGTGCTACTGTTCGATTCAGATGTTTGTGTGACAATTCATGACTGCCTCAGAAAGACCAGCTGGGCTGCCACTTTCTTAGACTGCTAGCTTTCCTCACCATCTTGATCACAAAGTGTTTCTACAGTAGCTGATAAGTCATGTCTATATGTCCAGAGGTCACCACACATTATTCGGCTTAAACCAGAACCCAGTGTTTCCACATGAAAAAAATTATCTGACTGAGCATTCATGGATGACTCACGTCTGCACAGAAAAGCCCTCACTTTTCAACAAAACCCACTGTGACTAGGCAGGCAGCAAAGCAAAAATGAGGTGCTAGCCAATAGCCCAGAGTGGGCTTTGACTCCTTCGAGAGTGAGCATGACTGGGCCCCATATTACTTAGGGAAGTTTGAAGGTCAGCAGCAAAAAAAGGCTCATTAACTTCATATTGTCTTAGACAAATCACAGCCTCCTTACTGTCTCCCTCCCCAGGCAGAGACCTATAACTTGGCCTGGTCCAGAGAAGACTAGAGGATGCATCAAATGTGGCCAGTGCCATGTAGGGAAATCAAAACCACAGTCCTTTCTCCCAGGACAGGGGTAGAAAGTTGGGTGGAAAAGGAGGTATGAAGTTTACTTTTGACTCCAGAAAAAAAGGAAAATCCCTTGTCCCAGTTTCTCAGAAGTCCCTGTTTGATTCAAATGCCATCCAGATATGTGTAATGTTGGTTCTTTTGCATTTTGAGGCTGTTAGAGGCTTTCCATTACAGTGTCCTTCCCATTGCTCTTTTACAGGTAGCTTGCTAAGCTATTTTAATACATTTTTAAAACCTAAATCAAGCCTCAGTTGAGTGTAAAGTGTATTGTATTCTGTTTGTGGGGGGGGGGTTAACGATTTTCTTTAATTATCAGTTTCCAAGAATACTTAGCTATGTTGACATAAGACAATTCCTTCCAGATGATTCTGTTTCCTTAACTATTATGTAAACTGTGCCACACAAACAAAACATAATCAGTATATTCTGAATTACTGTTACCTTCACCTCCTCTCTAAGTAATAAGCATGGTGTCAGCTTTGTATATTGCAAATAAAGTGAATTAAATATGAACATTTGACTCTTGACATTCTTTGATGAAAACTTGTCTAAAGTCCATCTCACTATAATTCATAAGTCCCCCTATGAGCCATGGGGCTCCTGTTACTGCAAGTTGAGCTTTATAACAAAACATTGGTGCAGGAAAAAATACAATTAAAGTCAAAGGACAGAAAGAGTTCTTTTACAGGCAACAAATCCATAACCTGTTTCAAACAAGCCTAAGACTGCTTTTAGCTACATCACATGTTAGAGTTCAAGGAAGGAATTTCCATACTTTTGGGGCCTCTGGATCATTTTCAGATAAATCAACAGTAGAGAAATGTTAAAGTCATTAAAATTAAGTCTAAGATATATATGCATATATTTGTAAAATATATGTATAAAATATATCCACTGGAAAGATAAAAATTAATAACATAGGCAGTACATCAGGGAATGGAACTGACATATGGGAGGAAGAGACATTTCATTGAATAGCATTTGGAATCTTTTGAATTTGAACCACTGGAATATATTACCTACTGAGAAAAATTGAAATCTAAGGAAACAAATGCTATAATATTCCTACAGATACAAAAAAAAAACCCCACAAATAACCTTGATTTGGTGCTAGCTTTTAAATTGCAGGCCTTCCTCAGAACTTTGTTGAAGATGGAGGTGACGTGCATACATAGTAAGAGGGTAAAAAAAAACTTGGAAGACACCACTGCAACTTGAGCTGCATCCACACAGGTGAGTGGGTAGCAAGGACAATATGATGAATATGTGCTTTAAAATTTAATATGTTGCTAATCCTTAAATGGTTTGGAATTGTATTTGATACATAGATTAAATGTCACCACATGAATAATTCTTTCTAATATGGCTGTCAACCAAAATAGAGACTAATTCAATTACAATTTTTAATTTCTCAGACAAATATCAATACTTTAAGTCAGTGACTGGCAAACTGTAGCCTGTGGGCTAAATCCACCATCCACCTGTTTTTGTACATACAGTTTTATTGGCTTACAACCAGGCTCTGATTGTCTATGGCTGCTTTTGTACTTCCAACAACAGAGTTAAATAGCTATGACAGAGGCAGCATGGCCTAAAAAGCCTGAAACATTTACTATCTGATCCTTTACAGAAAAGTTTGCTGACCCCTGATCTAGGCAATCGTGATTTGATTTAAGGACAGGGTAATGTCTGACAAAAGTATCAGTAAAGAAGTGGGTGACCCATTAACTAGTAAGTTTCCCCCAAAGAGTCAGGAGATCAGTACATCCATATTTGATGTAATTTCTTTGATAAACTTTGTGATATAAATTATAATGAAATATAATCAATCAAAATACATATTCAAATAATTTAACAAGAACTTTTTCTCCCTGATGTAATCACTTTATTATCAGAACAAAGGAATAGACTGCTTCTTAGTATTTAGCTGAAAAGAGGTCACACCTGAAAGGGTGAGGAAGCACAGTTAACCATATCTCATCTGCTGATGCTTGAAGCAAGATGGGAACGTCTGTCTATCTTCCAGATGTCCACCTCCTTATTTCAATAGTGGCAGACTCGCTGTGGCTATGTAAGACAAGCTGGGAAGCAAGGGATGACTCCTAATCTCTCTGTTCCTAGATTTTACAATTGTTCTAGTTCTTTCTGGGGAAAGGTTGTTAATTGTTTTTTTTCTGAGAAACAGTGATTGGCTCAGTCAGGATTGATTGCTATCATGTTTGTATGCTGTTGGCATAACAGGCACTTGCTGACTAGAAAAGTATTATGTAATGAGTTCATGTTCTTCTAGTACCAGATCAAAGACACACCTCAGGTTCAGTTCCTACTATTCTTCTATACACTCAGAATCTCAAAATCTTCCTCCAGGTCAAACTCTTCTAGTTGTTCAGTAGAGTCAATGAATTCTGTCAGAATACAGAAATGAGAAAAAGGAAAAGCTCGATGCTTAGGATGAAGTGGTCAATATATTACTGAGTAGGAAAGACTATGCATTTTTAATTTGTTTGCTAAAGAAAAGCTGTTGTGGAGGAGGCTTACAGACAGGACCACTTTCAAGTATTAGAAATTCTCTATAAGGAATCAAAATGATCAGACTTTTTACATATTTCTAATCACAGTGATGAGGATGAGGCTCTGTAAGAACTTTGAGGCACCTTTTGACTCACTCATGGCCTTTGATTTGTTATTCTGAACCAGACCATGGAAAAAAATGTCATTATGATTTTACATGGAAGTTTACATTGAGCTCATTTTCTGCTATTATCATTCTTTGAAATTGGTATCAGTTCATCAGAGGATTTAAATAATCACAAGCACCATTTCTTGATTAGTCTAGACAATTGCTTCTATCTCATAAACCAATTGCTACATGTGGGTCTGCTAGTTGTAGAGCCCCTGAACAACCACTTACCTGCCCCAGTGGTTGTCACCTCTGGTTTGGCTGGAGGTACAAAGGGAGGCCAGTGTGATGGATGTTTCTGAACTAATTCAAACATCCTTAAATTTTCCTTTAGAATTTCCTGAGGAGATACAGAAACAGCTATAAACACTGCAGAGTCACTATATGTCTGTCCAATTGGCAATCTATGACCCCAAGCCCTAAGATAGTGTCCTGGTTGTGGAAAGGTGAAAGCAAAGGCCAAGAAAACACACTCATCCTCTACTTGACCCATCTAAAGACCCAGCCCTCTTCAATTCTAGAACTTCCCAGGAGGGAAGGCCACTGAAGGGAGTATCCAATAGAAGGCCAGTACTCACTGCCCAAACTCCATCATAAGGTTCGGGTCATATGCCAGTTGCATGGACACAATTCAATTTAGGGGAGAGATGTTCCTGAAGTGTTGGCTCCAAAGAAATGTTGGTTAATCAAATAAAATCTGCCCCAAGAGAAATACTGGTACATATTAGCATGGTTTCCATTTAGTCCAATACTTACAGTATATGTCCTAATTGAAATGACATAATCTTAACAGAAAATTTTTCTTCTAACTTTAAATGTGATATAAATGGTTTTGCTGCATTCTGAAATGGAAGTATTGCTTTTAGAAAAGTATTTTTCATTATGTCTCAGCTAATTATTAGTGGGTTTCATATTCAGCTAGGGACATTTGTGTTATTTGTTCACGTGTGAACAAAAATCTTCCCTCCTTAAACCCGCAAGAGGCTCTGGGCTCCCATCTCTCCAATCTCTTTGTTTAACAGATAGGAGAACATTGTGTCACCTGCCACCCCATCCAGCACTCTGTTAACTACTCCCTATGATCTCCCTTCATTTTTTAATAAGCGTTTATCAGTCTTCCACATATTTGGCATGTGTTGGACCAGGGGTGTCAAACTCATTTTCACTGGGGGCCACATCCGCCTCACGGTTGCCTTCAAAGGGCCGAATGTAATTTTAGGACTGTATAAATGTAACTACTCCTTAACAGTTAAGCAAGAGCTTGGCACTGCCGCCAGGTAGAAACAAGGTGCCAGGCCGGATAAAACAAGGTGGAGGGCTGGATTTGACCTGTGGGCCTTGTGTTTGCCACCTGTGTGTTAGAAGCTGAGGATGAGAGAGGCAGAAATAAAGACTGGTCATCCAGCAACACAATAATACTCTTTTACACAAAATACAAAAAAAAAAAAAAAAAAGAAAAAAAAAGGAACAACTTGCTTTAGGATTTACACAGATTTATCCAAACTGTATTCTCTTTTAACTAGCAGCATGACTATATTTTATATAAATCAGACAGTTAATAGAAAGGCAAGTCCCCTAAACCATGAGTGTCCAATCATCTGTGGCCCATGGGGCCGCAGGTGGTCCAGGATGGCTATGAATGTGGCTCAACACAAAATCGTAAATTTACTTAAAACATTATGAGATTTGTTTGTAATTGTGTGTTGAATGTATTTAATGTGTGGCCCAAGGCAACCTTCTTCTTCCAGTGTGGCCCAGAGACACCAAAAGGTTGGACACCTATGCTGGGCCTAAACCATAATGGAGTATGTTAAACTATAAATAGACCACTACATACATAGCAAAGTAGTTTAGTTTTTCAACCATCTCTGTCATGAACAGACTAAGGACAAATTTAGGCTGAGCTATATGAAATTGTCATTTTAGGTTAAAATGGTAGAATATTAGTTGAATATTTCATGACTTAATGTAGCTAAAAACATCACTCACTTGACTTACTAAGCATATTTCTAACAAAAGATTTTCATTGATTCCCCCAAAGTTATGCACAGTTCCCCACACCTTAGTTTCTTTCTCTTGCAATGAGGTCATATCAGGCTAGGTTTATGTTACTATGAAAAACCATCTTGAAAAGGAATCACAATGAGTAACTTTTGTTTTTTAAGTAACAAAAACATATATCCTTACCTTCTGAACAAGGCTACACCAGTTATCAAAGTCTTTTTCTTCTTTGCAGAAAAATCCCTTGGGGGAAACAAAAGAACACAATTTGGGACTGCTCAGGGGGAGCCCTGGCGGGGTAGCTCAGTTGGTGAGAGTGTCATCCCAATATGCCAAGGTTGTGGGTTCGATCCCCAGTCAGGGCACATACAAGGCTCAGCCAGTAAATACATAAATAGGCCCTAGCTGGTATGGCTCAGTGGTTTGAGCGCCAGCCTGCAAAGCAAAGGGTCACCGGTCCAATTCCCAGTCAGGGTACATGCCTGGGTCGTGGGCCAGGTCCCCAGTGGGGGACACTCTACAGGCAACCACACATTGATGTTTCTCTCTCTTTCTCCCTCCAATCCCCTCTCTAAAAATAAATAAATAAAATCTTAAAAAAATAAGTAGAACAATAAATCAGTGTTTCTCTCCCAAAACTCAACAAATTTAAAAAAATGTTTTTAAACTGTTGAGGGGCACCTATGAAGGCCCCCCTGTACTGTAAGATGAAGCCACTGGCCCAGAGTAACATGTGGGATGTGGGCCACTCTCCTTGGATGTGATTTCCCAACAATTAGGAATGGCTGGGCTTATCTCTCTCCTAGATCATTGACACAGTTGGACACAAGCATTTGCCCATTCATTCTCCCCCACCCATTCTTCCTCTCCCATCCCTTTCTGTCTATCCCTCTCTCTCTATGTCTCCCTCTCCCTCTTCCTCTCCCTCTCCCTCTGTTTCTCCTATATATCTGATTCTCTCTCTTATTCTGCCCCTTTCCCTTTTTCCTTGTCCCTTTCCCTCCCTATCCCTTTCCCCTCATACCGTAAGATATAGTAACTTAAAGCCCAATCTCCAAAGTGTGGGGTTAATTCCATTATATTCAGTTTACAAATATACACATCTATAAAGAATAGTAAACCAGTAAACAAAAGCCAAATAGTACTTCCAGGTAGAGGCAATACTTAATAAGTTGGTTTTGACTTTAAGGAAATTATCTATTATAATAAAGAGAATCATCAGACTCCTTCTCCATCCTCAGAGCTATTGCACAGTACTGAAAGAGTGGTCAAAAATATGAGGAGGACTCTTTGGATACTGGTGCCCTAACAATTGGATTAAACTAGAAGAAAGGATAGAGATAGACCTCAGACCCACTGGCTCCTTCACAGGCAGCTACCCCTTCAATGTATATAAACAGCATTGATATTTCTGGGGAGGGGGAAACCCTGCAACTTTCTGGATTTGTGTTCCTAGAGAAATGGGCACTGTCTACCCAGGGGGCTGTGTCCTCTTCTCCCTCCCTAACTATGTCCCACTTTATTCCCTTTGCCTGTGTGGCAATAATTAGAGGGTGAGAAGGAAAAGGGGGAAAGATGGTAACATTAATAATAAATAACATTTATAGAATGTTTACAACCATATAATTTTACTTATATGTGGAATCTAATGAACAAAATGAACTAACAAGCAAAATAGAGACAGACTTGTACATAGAGAGCAAGCTTATAGCTGTCAGGGGTCTAGGGTGGGGGTGTAGGGATTGAACAAAAAAAAGAAAAAACTCATGGATACAGGCAACATTATGGTGATTGCTGAGGGGAGGGGATATGGGGGAAGGTAGAAGAGGTTATAGGTGGGATAAATGGTGATGGACAGAGACTTGGGGTGGTGAACACACAATACAGTGTACAGACGATGTGTTGTGGAACTGTGCACCTGAGACCTATATAATTTTGTTAACCAATATCACCCCCAAAAATTCCATAAAAGGGGGAAAAAAGAATGTAAAAAACTTTCCAGTCACTGTGCTAAGTAGTTTATGCACAGCATTCCTCACACAACACTGCAAGGAAGAAATTCTGTTGTATTCATTTTAGGGATGAGAAGACTGAGGCTTGGAAAAAGGTAAAGGGACTCTCCCTAAGTCCATAGGTAGTAAGTGTCAGGGTCTGAATTCTAACTTGAGTAGTTTGGCTTCAGGGTCCATTCATTTTCCACTAATCTACGCTACTTCTCCTGGGGATGGTAAGTGAATATATTCTGCCACCTTACCTAGCTACCTGGATAACCCACAGGGAACCAATCTGTAATAGGGTGGCAGTGTATCTCTTAGCCCAACCTTCAGAGACCTACCAATGCCACAGAAGGATCCAAGTTCAGAATGCTCATTCGCTGTGGTGACTGCAGACAATGGAAAGTCTGGTCATCAACCATTCCATTCTCTTCAGTGTCAACAAAGGTCTGGGTTGTGTGAGGATCCAAGAAAATGAGCTCATCACCTGTTGGAATAAGGCATGCTTAACCTTGAAAGAACTACTGGTCCTGGCCCCACTGTTGTCCTCAGGAGGAGGCACTCTGGTCTCCTGAACCCCTCCCTTGGTGACAATGAAAATGAGATGACAGAAAGCCTGAAGTAAGGTGAACATGCTTAAGAAAGGCACCTGTACCCAAATCTATTCATTCAATGAGAAGATTTGCCCTAGCATTCACATCTCTTCAAAGTCCAAGTCCACAAATGGAAAGCAACAGGTTTGGGAAAAGGTGGAAATGAAAGATCACAGATGACATGGCAGGCTCTGTGAGCAGCAGCAAAGAGGTTGTAGGTAGAATCACCAGGATGTGAGTTCAGGTGCCATTAGGGGACTTCCTGTCTTTTTCAACATTGAAAAGCATCTCGTTCCAAACCATTGGTTCTCAGACCTATGGTCAGAGAGTGCATCTGGTAAGGAGAAAGACCTTGGCCTCTAAAGGTAATGGGGATGCTGACATGCTGTGTATGAAATACCAGGGAGCTGACTTCGGGTACTGATTAGCTAGCAAGCTAGTCATTGTTAACCAGTTGGTAATCCCTGTTAGAAAACACTGCTTTGGTCACATTAACATCAGTACAGATACAGCTTGCTGGGAAAACTCACTTTAAGATGACTGATACTTATAAATGAGAGGAAAGTCATGCTTTATTAAATTGAAAAAGCCTAGCCAAATAACAACCTGGGAAAGCTTTAGGATAATAACATTTTGACTTTTATCTGATATTCAAAGGACTGAGACTCCCTCTAATGCTCACCAGCAGCATGCTGAGTGGGCAGAAATACCTCAGGGGGGCATCCTAACCTCACTGTCCAGGCCTGAGGACCATCTGGAATTCTGTGGTTTATACTGAGGTAGGCAGAAAAAAAGAAAACTACATGTAGCAAGAGGATGGGGTAGGAAGGGATGTGCTAAAGACCTTCCCTGGAATGGCATCCAGGAGTGTGTTGAGCACACCTAGTGCTTCTGTTGGAAAAGAATGTGTTTCTGATGCCTGATGAAAACTTAACTTGTCTCTATCACAGACCTAGACCAAGCCTCTTAAATCACTGTCTTAATTTTCCTGTTTTTAAACTGGGGTCATTGGGCCTGTTCCAGTTACCTCACGAGTTATTATAAGAATGACAAGAATTCACCTCTGTGGAATGCTAAAACAATACAAATACAAAGAAGTCATAGAAGTCCAGACTCAAATGCATTTCCCTACAAATAAATGGTGGAGAGTATATGGAAATTAATGCTGCCATATGACTTGCTTTATGAGAATCAAGGTACATGTTCTCCCAGACCATAGGTGGGTGAGATCAGTCAGAAACAACTAGGATGTTTAGAGAGAAGTCTACCTGAGACCATAGAAAGGTAAGAGGAGATGGAAGTTGTGCACAAGAAAATACAAATCCAAAGCAGGGCTGTAACCGACCATTCCGCTAGTGTGTTTCAAGTTAAAGTGCTGGGAATAATAGCAGCATCCTCTCTGCCTCTGGCCCTTTCATGTGTGTATGTGTGTAACGGAGCTGTGCGGGTTGCCTTTTTTCTGAGAGTGCTTAAAAGAATTCTAGTTGAAAATATAAAAAGTTCTAGAAATGATGTGGGAACTAAACCAAGGTCTCTAATGAGGCCTGACGAGTAGAGGCAGGCTGGTCAACCAAATGCAGACACAGGCCTCATATTACAGATCTCCAGATGGCAGCCCCTACTGCCCCACAGGAGATAAACATCTCCTGTATATGCAAGAAAAATCTGACTGTCAGAGTCTTTCACAGCAAAGCTTCTCCCAGCTACCCACCAGACAACAGGGCACTAGGGAAGCAATGTGGTACCGTAGGCAGGGATGACCAAACTGGGATGCAATACTGGCTTTGCTACTTTCTAGCTGGGTGATCTTAAGGAAACAACCCCTCTAAATCTTAGTTTCAACAGGTGTAAATGGAAATAACAATCTCTACCTCAAAGGGATGTTATGCTAACTATATGTATCTATCTATCTGTATGTATACATGTATATCTATACATCTATATATAATTATCTATATCTATACATCTATAGATAACTATATGTCTACATCTACATATCTATACCTATATATTTATATGTAGCTCTATATCTATATATAATGATCTATCTATGTATCCTCTATCTCAAGAGAGATAGAGAAAACTTTACAGAGTTCCTCGCACAAGACAGCTGTTCAGAAAATGGCAGTTCTCATCCGTTCCCTCCCTTCAGACATTCTACCAATACGGACACCCAAACCTAATACACTAAAGGGGTGAATCAGGGAAATCAAGGGGACTAGGAGCCTCAAGTGAAGATTAAACAAAGGATTTTTAGAAGTTAGTAGGCACTATGCAAACCTCTGCCTCTGGAACTGAGAATTGCCCACACCTCTTTCACGAATAGTCAAACTTCATGAAGTCACCCCAACCCAGTGGTCTCAGGAAACAGAAGAACTTCGTGGACTTGGTGAATTCTCTCTAGGTAACTTGGCATAAGGGAGGCTAGGGATCCTAGGAGTCACATATGCTATTTACTGAGATCCCTCCAAAATTATTTTCCAGCCTGTTTCAACTTTGTCCTGAAGCACAAATAATAAGAAATAGATTTTTTCAATATTTCTTTGACAGGAACCTAAAAGCTTAGAAACAGAGGACATTGAAATGTATATAACTAAGCTTTTGTATTTCAAAACCTTACAATTTTCCACCAAGTTGTAGTTCTTAGGCTTGACCAATAGATGGGAGCACTACAGAGAGCTGAGGCAACTGTGTAGAAACACCAGTCTTAAAGAGGAAGAAAAACAAAAGGAAAAATGTGTTGAGGTCAGGCAGGGTGGAGCCACTTTTTATTGAGTGCACACTCCATGCCTAGCTTTTTATTGAGTGCTCTCCTGAGTGACAACAGAGTGAGTGAGATGTTAGGCCTATTTTCCATAAGAAAAATCTAAGACTGAAAGAGTTGATACTCTTCTGATGGTCACAGTGCTAGCAAGTGGGAGACCGGCATATGAGGTCAGGTATGTCTGTTTTCACTCTACCTCACCTCCCTGAATCTCCAAGGAAGAGATGGTGGAGGGTGACCAAGCCCACCTCACCCTGTCCTCTGCACATCCCTCATATCATTCCCCACAACTGCTCTGGCTCTCCTTTGACATTCTAAGGCTGTGCCTTACAATATTCTTCGAGATTCAGTTTTAGGTCACTCCACTCCTGCAAGAGGTGTCCTGTACCAAATTTCCCTAGCCGCATCACTACCTTCCTGGGGCTCTTCAGCACTAACCAGGTGTCTATGCCCTTGCTATTCAAAGTGTGATGTGTGTACCAGCAGCAACGGCACTACCTGGTTAAAAAATGCACAATCTCAGGGCCTACCCCAGACCTGCATTTTAAAAAGCTCTCAAGGGCATACTCTGGTTTCTCTTCAGATCGTATAAATCTTTCGCCTTTTACTAAAAAGCTCTCAAGGTAATTCTTGTGCATAAAGTTCGAGAAACACTGGACTAGCTCACCTTGTGTGCCAAGGGCTTTAAGTATCTCTGGTCATTGTTAGTAAATAAGGTGGTTGGGTTTCTGGAGGTGTCAGCCTAGGCAGTGAATGCTGGGCTGCTTGTTACGAGGTTAGTGTTTTTAAGGCTCAGCCTCCATTATAAGAAAAGGGATAACTGTCTTTGCCTCCTCTAATTCTCAACCAGTCATGATTCTGAATGAGCCACCAGGCCCAGCTGCGTGGACCTGGGAAACCAGAAGACAGCCCCTAGCCTAACTGCCAGAACTCTTGTAAGGCAGAGATCAACAAGGCCAGGAGAGCGATACCCCGTCACCCTGGGCCCTGCAGGAAGGAGGGAGGTATGCTGAAGCAATGCTGTGAATGAGAGGCATTCCCATGGGAAAGCAGCGTGGAACCATCTTATGAAGAGGCAAGGAATGGAGCCATTCATGAGGGATCTGCTCTACTTCAGGCACACTGCAGTGTTACTCTCCACAGATCAGGCCAGAGACAGGAGCAGCTGCCCAGAGACCACAGCATCTCCAGGTTAGACAAGGGCTCCCTAACTGGAATTGCCAGGTCTCCCATGCAAACCTTCTGCCCACCCTCCCCTAGCCCATATTGACTTACTTGTGATTCCTCTTTTCTTACCTAAGAATCCTATGAAATAATAGGCGTTATTTGGTTTTCCTCCTAATGCCCCTAAAGACTGTGGCATCTTAAAACACTCCTAGAGGGAAAGACAATGCAAGATTCTCAATTCGCTTGTGGACTGCTGCTCACGGATCTCTGTGCTCACATGGCAATGTGATGGGCAGGCAACCGTGAGCTTGGAAAAGGGAGTGACTTACTTTGAATGCATCAACATAGACAGGATTGATTTGGTTTATGCCCAGGCGGAGGGGTACAATTAGCAGCAGGGGTTTCCAGGCTGGGCAGCAGGCAGAGGTGGCCTTATTGTGGTTTGGAGCATTCAGAGGGTCATGGGGGCTCTCACTGGGTGTGTCAGCACTCAAGGGAAGGACACAACACATTTTTTCTAGAAACAGAAGACAAGAGAGGTGAGTAAATTAGGAGTATCCAGCCCTAGGAGGTATGCCAAGGGCAAAACTAAGAGACACCTCACATGACACACCCTGCCTGGAAGACCTTCACTCTCCCAGTAGGACCCACCTAGTCCCACCTCCCACAAGAAGCCCAGGCCACTCTTCCAGCCTTTACCTCTTTTCCTTCTTGCAATTGAGCACTCCCTTACCTCCTGTCAGATATTATGGGCTCATTGAAAGAATCTTATTTCTCAACTAGAATGCAAGGGCCTTTGGGACATGGACTGTGTCTTTTGGTTTCTCTAACCCCATAGTGGGGAGCACAAGGCTGGACTAGGGGCAGCCTCCACAGAAGACTTGGTGGTGGTGTAACTGATTATCTACACTTTGGGTGTCCTGGAGGGAAAAGGTCTGGTACTGCACTAAGGAGCAGCAAAGATCCTCTAATTGTTTTCTCCCTCTCAGAAAGTTGAAAGGAAAGAGAAAAAATGATGCAGGGGGTGATTATTAACCAGAGTATTGTGCTCCCATAAGCTCCCTTGCCCTGGTGGAGCAGGCCAGAGAGTTGGGGTGCATGTGCGTGTGTGTGGTGTGTGTATGTGTCTGTCTGTCTCTGTTTATCTATCTATCTATCTATCTATCTATCTATCTATCTATCTATCTATCTATCTCTCAATTTTGGAATGGTGAGGAAGGACCTCATCACCCACCACCCAGAAAGTTAAACAGAATGGGGACTCACTGATATCTTCAATGACCACTGTGTTATCCATTGAAACATAAACAGCCACGGAATTCCATTCATCAAATAAAGCAAGTTTTCTGTAAAGCAACACACAGTGAAGTCACAATTGGAGAAGTTAGGAATACCAGCAGGAAGCAACATAATCCATGCCCAGTGTTCCTGAAGTCACTGGACACTGAGCCTCAGAGAGGTAGAGGTTGAGGTTAGCTCCAGCTCCTTTGAGCAAGCACTGGAACGTTTCATGTTCAGGGACCTTGAGAATGCCACAAAGTCACAGTGTCTGAACCTTGAAAAGGAGACCCTACTAAGGAGACCCTGCTCTACAAAATGGAAAAGTATATCTCACAAGATGAGGCTACTTTTCTTGGGTGAAACAGAAAAGTTACAAAACATCTTGTTTTCTTTCCTTAAAAAAAGATATTCTGATTTACTGCTTTTCTTGCAATTAATGCAAATTCATTAAAATGTGTACTTGTTTGGGAACATAGAGAATATAGAGAATAAGCCCCAGGACAAGAGAGAGAGAGAGGGACAGGTGATCTTTCCTGTCCCTCCCACTTGCTATGAGAACACTGTTGGAGGGCACCTGGGCTGCAGATGGCCTTGGCTGCACAGGTGGAGAGACAGAACATGCTGAGTTGCATGACCTAAGAGATTAGAAAGAAACCCCCTTTCAGAGCTTATCTGAGGTCTGCACAAAGTACTATGATTATTTCTCCTTTATCTTCTTCTCCTTTTGCCAGTTTGAAAGAAAACACATTTAACCTGGCTACTCTGGGATTCCTGGATAAAGTCCAGCCTCACTGGACAAAAGAAAAAAACATTCTCTCCCAAACCGAAGTAGCTCCCAGAAAGAGGATCATTACCATTATACTTTTATTTTACTTGTTTTAACGTACTATCTTTCCCCCAAAGAATAATGATAATAAGTACTACTGTTACTGATAATAACAAAAGAATCAGAACCCACTTAAATTCTTTTTAAAATGTATGTTTCCATTTGATATTTTTGTTGGGAACCTCAAAATTGAGAAGAAAGAAACAAATTCTGAGGAATATTTAAACACCAACCATTTTAAGTTGGGATTTGGGCTTAGCACAGCCATTCTAATCTATACTTTCTACCCTGGGTACCCACAGTGGTTCCCAAAATACTGCCAAATCCTCACTCAGCAGAGTCAATGGTGCCCCAAAAGGCACTGTAGACTAAGGTAAAAGTGGTTTCAGACAGACTACACTGTGAGCAAAGAGTGAAGCCAAGATACAGGTTTCACTTAGGTCCACAGGAAATCCAGCCTACTCCCCCCACAAGCACACTTACAAAGCATTCTACTTCTTTGAAGACTGACTAATAATTGAATCAGCACCCCATCTGTACTTTGCATGGAGCAGGTCCCACTGTTATGCTCCAGAGAACCCGGGATTGAAGCACGCTCCACCAAAGGAGGTCCAATGATTTCAGTCTTCTGATGCCTAAATCCAGTCCCAGATTCTGGCTTCCATTTTCATTCATTCATAGAATATTTGGTATACACTTATGTGTGCCACACAGTTTTATGTTTCTAGTGTTTCAGCAGTGAACAGTACCAAATACAACTACAACTCTGCCCTCATGGTTTTCATTTGGTGATATGTTGTGAGGAACTAGAGTGACAACAGGTGAGATGACCTGAAGGTGCAGGTCCTGATGCCTCTTACCCCATTCACTTACAAAACATCAGTCCTGGCCTCTCCACCTTGCCCCATGCTGTGGGAGGCGAATTCTGGGATTTAACAGAAGTGCAAAAGTATTAGGTTGGCCAAAAAGTCCATATGTTTTTTTCCATAAAGTAAAAGACACATTTTTCCTTTTCACCAATAACTTCATTGATTTGGATATTTTGAGTATGTCAGCTATCTCCCACTTGGTATAATGTTGATTATTCTCAATGTCTTGATTTTACCACTATCAACTTCAATTGGTCCACCTGACTGTGGAGCATCATCCAGCAAGAAATCTCCAGCACAAAACTTTGCAAACCACCTCTGACGCATTCAGTCATTCACAGAACCTTCTCCATACATTGCACAAATTGTTTTGCATTTCAGTTGCATTTTTACCTTTCTTGAAATAATAAAGCATAACATGCTGAAAACATTGCATATTTTCCTCCATCTTCAATATTAAAATGGCTACATAAAAATTCACCAATTTTGAAAACTTTTTTCATGCACACTGATATGACATCTGTCACAATACAATCTAACAATGTTTTGAATGAAACTAAAGACGACTAAGAGCTACTACAGTCATCTTATGGAGAAAACCAAACGAACTTTTTGGTCAACCCAATATAACGCTTGGGTGCCTGAAGTCTGCTAAGAGACCACAGACTGATTCCAAGATTCACTTGGGGTTTCTCTCCTCCAACAAGTCATGAGTTCCTTGAGGCAAGGGCTGTGCCTAGTTCATTTCTATACACGAAGCACTTAGTACAGTAAAGGCACCCAGTAAATGTTGAGTGAATAAATAGATGAATGAGTGGGTTTTAAATACTCTACAGTGTGGGAGTCCATGTCTTACCTAAGCTGGCTCAGCCTCCACCACTTAGTATGTATATTTTGGCTTCAAAGTGACCCTCATGCTAGTGGCTCCCCAGCACTCATGTGCAGGCTGTGTGGGAAATACTGAATGAGTCCTGATGTGCCACCACATATACTTGTAGTAATGACTACAACTCTGATGTACAGAGACAGATATGCCCTTTTACACATTTCAAAGAACTGTCTGAGCAACATGGTGCAGATTTTTGGTGGCTTAGTGGGATGGCAAGAACAGTGAGACTCATGGAACATTGAGTTGGCAGAGGAGGGCGGCATAAGACAGTATAATAAAGTGAATGCCAGACTTTTTTACTTACTTTAACACCTGTGCAACTGTATTTGGTCCAAACCATTCACCAATTGACTTCCCTTCTCCTACACCCATTTGTGCTGTTTTTAAGTGGAAAAAAATAAACAAGTTAGCAAAAGGTCTTCCAGCATGCCAAAAAATCCTAATTTTTTGCCTAAGTAACAAAACAGATGGACAGTGTAGTAGAGCCACATACAAGGCAGGGGACTCGAGCAGCAGGTACAGTTATTGTCTTTAAACCACTGATATGACCTTACCCATTTGATGGATAGAATAGCAACAGTCTTTTCTATCTAAGAAGCACTGTAGGATCCGCTGGTATTCTTTGGGTTGTTCTTTTTGTTTCTCCCAGTTCCAGTCTTTTAGGGGAAAAAGACGAGTTAAGTCATTTTTATAATTGCTTATTACTTCTCTGAACTCTTGTTATAACTACAAGGTTAGAAGGACAACAAAAAAGCTCTATCTGAAAGTCAGGAATGATCAACTTAGAACAGTCCTAAATAACTTTAATTTTGATGACAAAAACATCTGGAAACTGATTACTTTCAAAGACTTGATGGGTGTAAAGTAAAAGCAAAACAAGAACTTGACCAAGGAATGGACTTAGCCCCAGGGCTTGAGCTGGATAAATATATGAAAACAGTCTCACAAAGGCCTTTCTGGTCAGCTACTCAGTGATCAGGCTATCACACAAAACCCAGCAATATATCTGTATATCACCCAGACACCAGTGTCTTATCTTCACACAAACAGCAAGAGCTTTGTCCTTATTTTTGGCAGCATTGCCAGTAGAGTCTCGTAGGGGGCAAGTGCTATTCTGACACACAACAGTTCACAGGGGAATATATACAATTTACAGTGAAGGAAGCTTAAAAAAACTGCATGCTGCCATTTTTACACAACCTTTAAAAAGTCCACACTGAGCTTTGGAAAAATAAATACCTTCACTATCATCATTTAAGGTTTTCTTATGATCAAAATGAGAATAATAACATCTAGAGGAATCCCATCCAGGTCTTAGGCACCATCCTCTGAGTCCTACAAAGGCTACTTACTGCTACTGAGGACAACTGCAAAAACTCATCATAATCACTGCTGTGAATGGGATGCACTGCTCCCATTCCCTCAGCTCTAAGGACTCTGTCTACTGGGACAGAATTCTGAGTCTTAGTTTGCTTACAAGACTCTCCTGAGGTATTAGAGACACTTTGAATTCACAATTGAAATATTCTGGAAGCCAAAGGCCATTGTCTCAAGAGTCTTCCATGCTTTTTGCTTCTAGTATTTCTGAAACCAAAGTTTTGAACTTCACAGTCAGCACCAACTTCAGAGGGCAAACTATACCCAGCTGTTTCTCATCGGCTACCGGATTATCCAAGTTCGGGGAAATCTTGATTAGCTAGATGCCAAGTACCACTAAAAAGTTTCTGATGATGGTGATAAGTGAACACCTCACCTCAATAATCAAATAGAAGATACTCCAAAATACTTCTTTACAAAATTACTTCTTCTAACTCATCTTTGCTACAAGACCTATTCCCAAATTCTTCCTGCTACTTGCTTTTACATTAAAACAATTGAAACTGCGGAATGGGGTTCTTTCTTCCAGTTTGCTTTTCACAAAATTCACTTACAGAAGAATCATCTTGAAGTGCTTTATAAATGAGAAAAAGTTAAATATTAAGAATGAATCTGCTCTAAGTAATATATGTACCACAGAGAAATCTGCCCTGTATTTCCAAACTTGTGCTTTCTTGCTGTTAGACCCTAGGCAAGTCACCTTACTTCCTAAGTCTCAGTTTCTTCATCTGTTAAACTGAAAGCAGGCACAGGATATCTTAAACCCTTAAAAATAGGTATTAGGCCCTCAAACCTCCCCAGACCCTCTCCCAATTGTCTATGATAATAGCAGCAGAGTGTGTGAGGTTGCACAGTGGGATAAGAGAATAATGTTTCCATGCCTCTGAATCTCAATGACTTCAGCAGCTCAATCTTATTCAAGGTGTCCTTTCACTCCCTCCTCCTCAAGTTGAACCGGACTTTCACCCAATTGCCTAAACTGGCATCCAGTCAGAGTCAGCCTACAGATACCCACAGAGAAACACACAGGTCTTAAGAAAGCAAGACTTAAGGGTTCCAAAACTGATTAGTGAAATATTCTTAAAAAAATATTTTATTTATTTACTTTTAGAGAGAGCGGAAGGGAGAGAGAAAGAGAGGGAGAGAAACATCAATGTGTGGTTGCCTCTCACGGGCCCCCTACCAGGGACCCAGCCTGCAACCCAGGCATGTGTCCTGACTGGGAATCGAATCTGCAACCCTTAGGTTTACAGGCCAGCACTCAATCCACTGAGCCACACCACCCAGGGCTAGTGAGACATTCTTAACGAAGTGCTCTTTTGAGGAAGCTAACTTAAGGACCCCTTACTCATCATCAAATGAACATCTTCAGTGAACCAAAAGCAAAATAGCACTAGCTCCCTCATTAGGCACTTCCTTTCTGTGTTTTACATCCTGTGGCAGGCACGTACTTTAAATGAGGTCAAGAAACAGACTTACCACCACATCTTTCCTCCTGCTCCCTTTGTTATCTGACCTGTTTAAGGACTCAGTCAAACAATAGCAAAGATGGAAACTAAATGACACACCTGCCTCAATGTTCAATTGTGTCCCAGGAAAATAACTCTCTGGCTTGGTAAATTACAAGGAAATGTCATGTGTTTCCCTCTCATGGGAGACTTCGTCAACTTGTCAACCATTCCACTTGAGCTTACAGGGAGCACTTTAGGAACTGCATATCTGTTAGTGAGTGTTCCTCAAGTTCACTACCAATGCAAAACCACCAGCAGTAAGCACTACTGAAGAGGTCTCTGAGGCAGTATAGAGAGCAAACTTAACTCACCCCTTCCCAAGTGTCTGCAGATAAGAGCTTGAGCCAGCATCATCTGTCCACAGCGCAGCATACACCCCCAGCCAGCATCTGACGAAGGGCCTGTTCCCCCTGTTGGCAAAATGGAGGACAATGAATATGAGCTCTTTAAATTGCCCTTTCGCCAAACAATCAGCATACCCGGGGGTCATACAAGACAGACAGACACACATACCCTGAAAACAGAGGCAAGAGATATAGCCAGATATCAAACAGGGTTTGTTATAGGGTGGAACTTGCAAAGTTAATGCTAAGTTAACCAAAATAGGTTTTATGGCCAAAAACAAAACAAATGAACAAAATATGCCCCTTATGTTTTCTACTTGGAGACTTCTAGGTATACATGCAATTTTGGGAGATGACTGCCATGTATGACTACCGACACTTAGTCTATGCCATATCACCATCTGGCTGACAAAACTTAGCTTTGCACAGCTCACCTCTCAGGGAAACTAGTTTTTTTTATTGAATTTATTGGGGTGACATTGGTTTACAAAAGCATACAAGTTTCAGGTGTACAAATCAACAAAATATTATCTGCCCACTGTATCATGTGCCCATTGCCTCAAGCAAAGTCTCTTTCGTGCCCATTTTCTCCTCCTTTACCCACCTTTACCTACCCTTACTCCTCTTTCCTTCTATCAACACACTGTTGTCTGTGTCTACGTGTTATATATGTGTGTGTGTGTATGTTGTGTGTATATTTTTTGCTTAATTCTTTCACCTTCTTTCATCCAGCCCTCAATCTTCACCCCCCTCCCGACAGATATCCGTCTATTCCATGTACCCATGTTTCTATTTTGTTTGTCAGTTTGTTTTGTTCATTAGATTCAGGGAAACCAGTCTTACCTTAGTTAACAAATAAATGCTACCAAAGGCAATCATCAAAATGGTCAAAGAGATCTGGAAGGCTCTTGACTGTTTTAAATGTACATTATAAAGATCTGAACAGCAAGAAGGACAATGTAAAACAGAGGAGAGTCTTAAATTAGGCATCAGAAGACCAGTCTCTAATTATGGAAATTATGGAATATAAATCTCATTTATAGACTGGGGATAATAGCATACATCTTGCCTATCGTCAGTGGGTATTCTAAGAATTAAATGAGAAAGTATCTGTGGAAGTGTTCAAGATAAATATTTGGTGTTATCAGTAAGGTCACAATTAAGAATGCTATTAATAAATTAGAAACGTACTATGTATTTAAATGGCACAAAACTAGTTAATAAATTAAATAAGACAAAGAGTTCCCTTTTAAGAACACTTGATATATTGAAAATCCCACATATGTGGCCAGGGTGAGCTCAATATTCTTTTTCATGGCACCAATGAAATCAGATAACTTGGATGTCAGAGGAGACATTCTGCTTTCATTGCTTTTCTTTCCCAGTATGGAAGTGAAAAAGTATGCTATAAGCATGATCACACAAGATACCATATTTTGCCATGTATAGTGCACACTGTTTTATCCACATTTTGAGGGAAAAAATAAGAATGCATATTATACATAGGTAGTTCTAATTCTGTATCTAAATAAATGTCTTTCAATTCTTTTATTTATGCTTATGCATTAAAAGTGTAACTCTTGAAAGCAATAACGGTATCTGTATGCAAAATAATACCCTGGAATATGATAATTGGTTTTATTCCTAAATATAAATAAATAAAACATTGAGGTAAAAAATTAAAATGAAAGATATTTTTCCTGAAAGTTTGGGCCAAAAATATGGGTGTGCATTATACATGGGAGCACATTATACATGGCAAAATATGATAACTTTAAAGGGGGCCATCAAGCTTATGAGACAAGTGGGCCACAGTGGCTGCCCTTTTCCTTTTGTTGTGGGGACTGAAGGAGATTTGCTATAGCAACAAGAAGAGGGTTGAGCCTATTTGTGAGCTAGAAGGGAAGTTCTTTATCTTTTGCTCATGTTGGGATTATCGGCCAGATTAGTGTGGAAAAGATGCTATGAAGCCCACATAAAGAAGAGAGCATCTATTGCCAAAACATTGTCAGAGTTGAACTGTAAATGTTTTCAAGACTTGCAAAAACTTCTTCACCCAGAGAAAGTTAACAGTTTAGAATCACTTGGTACCAAAAATTGTTCTCTTGTTTGTTTTATGGCTCAGATACTTCCTGTGGAGGGCAAAAAAAATTGTCTGTATGGACTCCATTTTTGGCACTTATCAGAAAGGTTGATCTGATGCCAATTACTAGGTCTAGTACTGCACCAAAATTGGTCAGACAGGTTTCCTGTTAGGAGAATAGCTTCCACCATTTGGGTTTGGTAATCTTTTCCTACAGGGCCATGATACTAGGAATAGGTAGGTCACCCTACTTGCAAACATTTTACAAATTTTCTCTAGAGGGAACCTGTTCACTTAGCTCATTAAACTGTCCTTTCTTCTAGACAGCAGCTGGTACTCTAACAGCCTAGTATTAGGTCCAAGGAAATCTATCATAATTCATCTCCCAGTGGTGAGGTGTTTTTATTCCATAGGAAAAAACTATCAAAATAATTATTTTCTTTCCTTCAGGTACAGTTGTCTCTAATAATCAAGAAGCAGAACAATCTAACAATAGCCAGAGGGGAGGGGGGAGGGGACAATGGGGAGAAGGGTTTTCAGGAACCACTATAGAGGACACCTGGACAGAACCAAGGGGGAGGAGAAAGGCAGGGAAGAGAGGTTGGATTGGAGGGGGTGAGGAGAGGGGAGGGGAGAGGATGCAGACGACTGTAATTGAATGACAATAAAGTAATTATTAAAAAGAAGCTGCACAAAGCAGTAGATTATTATTTATTAAACATTGCCCAAATTTCCTTACTCTCAGAAGTAAAATAAGTAATACTATCCAGAGCCTGAACACTTGGAGGTGGGCTCAAAACCATACTGGCATTATACATTCACACTATGGAGCCATACATGATGAGGTACCTTGACAATGAATCTTTTACATAAAGTGTAAGACTTAATCCCCTAAATCAAATTCTTAACCATAATGAGCTGTTAATTTGGAGGTTTCTATAAAGTCACTGATAACTTCAGGGAAGCTATCTACAAGGAAGAAAGCACAGTAGAACAAATGATATACCTACCAATTGGAGAAAATTTCCTTCTGTATGTAAACCATAGACGAGCACTTATATCAGACAACAGCTTAGATTTTTCTGTAATGAAATGTGAAATTCAAATTAAATCATTATATCTCATCTAAAGATATCTGCCTTTGATTTCTGAGCCAGCAGCAAACTCATTTTCAAATAACCAGTTAATGCCATTGTTATGGGGCTAGGGAAATTCATAGGAAACCCAATCTAATTTTAAACAAATAACTTCAGCATTTCTTCCTACCTACGCTTTGACTAGAGCCACTGAGTAGTACAATGATGCTATGTAGTTCTTGTCTCTTTTTCACTGAGCTCCATGGCCCTGGTGGGTACTAACACTGGGGTCATTGCAAGAAGACAAGGAATTGGAAAAGCAAGGATCCCTGATAAGTCACTAACAAGGCAATTTAGCCCCTGCCTGAATGATGACAGTTGATTGGATCTGTCATTAGTATTCATTGTCTGTTATCTAAAACTGGGTGTAGGTGTGTGGAGGGGTGTCACACGTGTGTACATGTTTAAAAAGGAAATGTCCCTGCTAAGCAAACTAAGTATTTAAGAAGTGTATCAATGCCACCTAGAGCAGGGATGTCAATCCCGTTTTCACTGGGGGCCACATCAGCCTCGCAGTTGCCTTCAAAGGGCTGAAATAATTTTAGGACTGTGTAAATGTAACTACTCCTTGACTCTTAAGGAGTTGAAATTACATTTGGCCCTTTGAAGGCAACCGCTAAGCTGATGTGGCCCCCTGTGAAAATGAGTTTGACACCCGACCTAGAGCAACTGGCATTCGCAACCTAAATGGATGTATAACATCACAAAAGATTTTATATCTTTTTTGAAAGCTTGCTTTCTTGTATTTTATGACAAATTTATTTTGATGGCTACAAATAGGGCTTCCATGTTCTCATCGGTACTTAGATGTGGTTCTGTCTTTCTTAGTCTTCTCTTTCCCTCTTTCAACAACATATCCATGTTTGTATTATGTATAGAACTTATAGCCATTGCATTTTAAAAGGAAAAAAAGGAAATTTGGTTTTAGCCTGTAGTTTGTATTTTCTCCTGCCTTTCTTTTGAACTAATCATAAAATTGAACTGTCTGGATTTTCCCTCCCTTTCATGCCCACAGTGTCTAGCACATATCAGGAAGCAGATGTATAAAGGTTAAGAGAAATATTCTTAGAGTCAAACTCCTCCTGGGTTTGAACACTGACTCTGCTACTTACCAGTTGTGTAGCCTTGTCACTGAGATTCTTTCCTCATCAGTAAAATGGGGAGAATAATAGTACCTACTCCACAGAGCTGTGAGCATTCAACAAGATAATACATGGAAAATGTTTAGATGCTACAGTATGCAGTAAGCCTGTGATAAATGTTACCTACTATTATATATACATCCTCTCAAAATGTTCAGATCAGTCACTCCTTCCTCTGATATTCTCTACACCTCTCAGCTTGCTTATATGCTAGGAAGGCTGTATGGACATCTTAAGAATTTCACTTCAAAAGGCATTTCCTAACTGAACATTTGAATATGGGCATGTTTGACAACCTAGAGATTTCTGTTGTCCTGGAATGTAGAACTAGAAGAGATGATCTCCAATCCCCTCACTGTATGTGCTAGTGAAGGGAGTTAAGCTCCAGAAAGAGCAAGTGACGTATCTAAGGCAGGAGAAGAGTCTGAACAGAAAGATTGTCCTAATTGCTAGCCTTGAGCATTCTGCACTGTTTAGGATTTGCCTATCAAAATGATGAAGCCAGACTCAGGAGGAGCTACAGAGTACCCAACTTCCTCTCCTGCCTTTTGATCAGCTTCTTCCTGTTTTTCCCTCTATCCTGTGGCCTTTCCTCAGACAGACACAAAATCAGAGCTGGCTCTCCAAGCTTAGGCTTTATCTGAGTGCAGGGTAGCAGTTTTAGGTTTAAAGGTCTTTCCTAATCTATGAAACTATAAAGGTAAGAAAGAAAAATTTAAGCCTCCTTTCCATCTATCTAGCTGCAGTAGCTGTAAGTTCTATATAAAATCAGGATAAATTAAGACAGAACTACAGTCAACAAAATATCTAAAACTACAAGACTTTCCAGTGTCTGATATTGTTTCAGACAGCCATGGACTGTTTAGAAGCCCCCTGGGTGCTAGCATTTTTAATCTAGACAGAAAAGGGCATGAGAGGAATTAAAAGTATGTAGCCCAATTGTCAAAGACTAGATACTAGTTAGTGACACCAGGAGTGGGTCCATACTTTTTTGGAACCTAAGGCTTATAGAATTCAGGGGTTCTCGTTTAAGGAAAATAATACAAATATGTGATTTTTCACATTGTACAAACACCTAATGACCATGCGAACATGCAAAAATGGCCTCTTAGGGTCTTGGAAGGGGCCTGTACAGGTGAAGGGCCTAAGGCTTAAACTCCTTTGGCTGCATGGTAACTCTGCCTAGGAGTAGAATGAACAGGTTTCAAGGTAATGTTCTGCCAATTCAAGGAGGAAAAAAGTATAGGACCTTAACCTCAAGCACCCACCTCATTTGGGGACTCACAGACAAATGCTACCAAACCTTACCTGTTTTAAGGAGATGTTGTTTCCCCAAGATCCATACCAGCTCATCTGTATCTGGAAATTCTTCTAGGTAGTCAGTGAAAATAGTAATCTGGTTTTCATACTTGGATAAAACTGAAAAAAAAAAAACCAGGCAAAATTTAACAGAGGGGGCTTGCTTGTGTGGTTTACTGATTATTACCTTTGTCCTAAAGGTGAAAGGTCATCATGGCCTTTAATCTAATGGAAGCAAATTATTTTCTATTTTTTAAAAGATTTTATTATTTATTTTTAGATAGAAGGGAAGGGAGGGAGAAAGAGAGGGAGATAAACATCAATGTGTGGTTGCCTCTCGTGCACCCCCTACTGGGGACCTGGCCAGCAACCCAGGCATGTGCCCTGACTGGGAATCGAACTGGTGACCTCTTGGTTCACAGGCCCAGGCTCAATCCACTGAGCTACACCAGCCAGGGCCAAAGCAAATTATTTTCTTTGAGGAACAAGGACACTCACAAGGCTGCAAAATCCTTCAGAAAAGTGATTTCCTCTTGACCACCTCTTTTGACTTGGTCCTATATGGCACCACGTCTTAATACTTTTTTGGCCACCGTTATCTCAAAACCTTTTTTTTTCATGGGGTCTTCTTTGTAAATAGCCACTTATTTCACTTCTCTGAAGGTGAGTGTATCAAGGCAATACAATACTATCTGAATACCTAACTCCTGCCCATGCCAAAGGGAATATTGTGAGGTTTCTAGTGGCTAGTGGCTTGGAAGGGTCAGCCTGAAAGATTATACAACTGTGAAAATGTAGTATTTCAGCTGGAAGACTAAATGTTTTTTTTTGTTTTTGTTTTTGTTTTTTTGTTTAATAATATTTCTCAATTTTATTATTTTTGACATCGTTATTACCAAAAAACAACTCTGTTGTATTTACTTAATGGATTTATAGCATGTTTACAAGTATGGACAGTTACTTAACAAATCTAATCATTAACAACAACAAAAAATCCTGATATTTGAAAGTATATATGATGATAAAGTTGTATTTTAAATGTTTTGATGGTACTTTTATTTGCCATTTTATTCACATATGACTTCTTCAAAGAAAGATCTTATGGATGATGATAAATACAGGGTGGGAAAAAAGTAACTTTACAGTTGTGAGTATGCAGAGCACAGTTTACTCTCGTATTATTATTTATTAATTATTGTATTATTTTCCATACAAACAACTGTAAACCTATTTTTGCCCCATCATGTATAACTTCTTCTTGGGATTCACCAATGACTATGATAATCTCTCAAAATAAAGTAAGATATATATATATATATATAATTAAACCTCATAAGATCACAAGCAACACTCTCAGAACTTATGGCCATGTAATGTAGGAGGAGTTAAAATTCACTTTTGTACCACTGTGGGGAAAGCATCTGCTAAAGTAGTCAAGACTGACTTATGAAGGGGTTTTATTGCAAAAGGTCTCTTTAAGTAATTTTATGAGGGAAATAATATTGTAGGTAGTAAATAAGTGTCCAAGGCAGCCTAAAAAAACCTATTTAACCTATAACCAGAAAAATCAAATTGATAGTATATTTCATAATTTATGGTGTTATTTCTGTAAGAACTGTAATATACATCAAGTTCAATACTAAGACACCCAACACATACCTTCTCCTCTCAGCTCTCAGAGTCTCCCCATCCCCTATGGGGAGCAGAGCTCAGAGAGAGTAAGGGCCCTTCTGTGCAGCTACAAGTAGCTATGGGGACTCTCCCAAAGTGATCCCTAAGAGCCCCATGTGAATGGTTTCCTATAAAAATGTCATTGTAGGATGTGTTTAACTCACTTGAAGGATAGATTGTTTTCTAAGGTAGGAACATACTATTTTCACAGAAACAAATGTTTCTAAAAATAAGTGAGTTATACCTAGCCATGGAAACAGGTTCATCTGTTCAAAACACTTAGTTGGAGTTGAAGTTATACTTTACATAATTTGTACAAGTTGTAGTTATAATTTGTTTGAAGTTATAACTTTAGAAACACAGCTACCCAGGTATACTACCTTCCTTGAAACATTACAGGAATCCAATCTTTCAGGGATTTAATTAGCCTTTCTCCTCAAGATGTTTTAATCATTAAGGTTATAGTTTCGGCAGTATTTTAAAGATAAAGAAGTTGGAAATGAGCCAGCCACTTTTTTTCCCCAGTGAAAACACATCACTGCCAAATATTCCAGGGAGCCAGTGCTATCTTAGTCTTTCTGTCACTGGCTTCAGTCCCTGGTCCATGTCCAGGAAATACCAGGCTAAAAATGATTGCCCAGGTCAGGCGATCCCCAGGAGGTGGTGGACTCAGGTGGTATAATACCACACTGTGTACCATCCACCCTACTCTACCCCTCACAGGCCGGAGTATTCAGGTTAAAATGAATATCCAGTGTATCCTAGAAAGAAAGTCATAAAATAAGTAGCTTGAGAGGAATGTGGGAAAGAGGTAGCCTCTTTGGTATTTCTCTGATTGGGGTGAGGAAGGGTGGCATTGGATGAATGTACAGAATTAATGTAATATAGGCCTTGGGTCTCTCTTTAGTACTTGTTGAAAAAAAACATATCTATCACCAGCCCTGTCTCAACGCCATGGCCTAGCTATCTTGTCAAATTAGTACCACTGCTTAACGTCTATGAGAACCCTGCTGCTTCCTTTGGGGTGACTCTGACCAAAATGGTAGCCAAAGAATTTTCCTCCTCTTCTTCAGCTCCTCTCAGGCCAGCAAGAAGGTCACTATTGTCATATTCTACTTGATCCTTCTCTTCCTTAGACAACACATTCCCAGAATGCATTGTGTCAGACCAGGGCCAACTCAAGTAGAAGCTACACGGTGAAACAAATGAAAGCCAGAACAGGAGATGAGACTAACAGGAGCAAAGAGCAGTAACACAGTGGAGAGTATATATAAGGAGGTCTGGGGAGGAAACAGAAACAGGTCTTCCACAAGGAGATCTCAGGGAGATGAAGAAGCAAACTGGGACATGGTTGAGGCTTGGAAGTGAAATTGCATTTCCAACAGGATCACTTCTGACTACAGTAGGGCTCCCTTATCTGGGGTTTTTCTTTCTGCTGGGTCAGTTATCCGTGGTAAACAGTGGTTGGAAATATTAAACGAAAAATTTCAGAAATAAGTATTCATGAGTTTTAAATTGATACCTTTCTGAGTACCACGACAAACTCTAGCTCCATCCTGCTCCATCTGATAACAGGGGGATCTGGTGAAATCACTGAGGAGAGGGAAGGGATCCTGAGGTGGGGTGGAAGAACCTGTGTTCCCGAGGATAAGGGAGAGGTCGGGAAATGCTAGAGGTGGCAGGACTGAAACCTCAGAGTGCTGCGTGATAGACTAGCATATCCCCAGGTAAACGATAAACAGGCCAGTGCACCAGCATCCCATTGACCCCGTGACTGAGCAGCACAGTGCATGATACAGCAGGAAGACACCACGGCATGGAGGATGCACCAGACTAGTGAAGTGTTTGGACAGAGGGATAAAGCCCTCTTACTCACTTCCAGAGTGCATGGAATTTTCAGACCAAAGATTTAAATAGAGGGTGGAAAGAGTCCCTGTCAAAGGGACCAGAGGGCTAGCATACTGGCAGGCAATAGAAGCTGTACGGCCAGGTGACAGGCCAAGGGCCCCTCCCAGTGCAGGAAGCAGTGGTGGTGTAGGTGACTGGTATGGCATAGTCCTACTCAGTCAGGTGTGTGGATGCTCCAGCGAGCCAATGGCCTGAGGGTTGGGGCACAGGTGGTGGGCCAAAGGGCAGCAAGAAGAAGAAAGGACAGCACACAGTGAGTAGGAGCAAGTAGGACACCGGTGCACACAGACTCCAGAAAGATGCCGAAGCCAGATTGCAACTGGGAACTATCTAAGTCACCTGGATGGTCACACTGTAGACACCTGTGTTTCCTTTTAGGGTGGTGTTTTTTATTTTTTAAAGATTTTATTTAGAGAAGGGAAGAGAGGGATAAAGAGAGGGAGAGAAACATCAATGTGTGGTTTCCTCTTGCACTCCCCCTACTGGGGACCTGGCCTGCAACCCAGACGTGCCCTAGACTGGG